>MDKH01081629.1:0-39333 GCA_005239495.1 Nicotiana undulata | reverse complement strand
GACGGTGAGCTGTCTTCTTGGCGTTCCCCTGACAGCACTTCTGGAGACTTCTAGTTTCCTTTTGCACAGTCTTTTGTTCCAGACTGAGGCTTGTATATTATGTATATGTATTTCTGCTGTTGTATCTATGTAGCCGCCCGTTGACACTGTGACACTAATCCTGGCACACACTTATTGTAATTATCGGGGTTGTGTATGCACTGGGCGTAGCTGTGGTTCAACTTGTTTCTACGGCCTTGCCCCGTGTCGTTATTGTATTCCGCACTTTCGTTGTTGTTGTTGTTCGTTGGCTTGCCTAACGCCACCGTTAGGCGCTATCACGACCTGGACCGGTTTTGGGTCATGACATTTCTTCCAGTTACTCAGAGATAGGATCTTCAGAGGCAGTTTGAGTGTCTCCAGCACGGCTCTATGTCCGTCACTCAGTACGAGACCATGTTCATTTACTCTAGCCAGGTATGCTATTATGATACTCCCCACGGATCGAGAGAGAGTGAGGAGGTTTATTGAGGGTTTGGCCCAGCCTATCAGACTTCAGATGGACAGGGAGACGGGTACTGATATCTCCTTTCAGGATGCAGCCGATGTGGCCAGACGCATTGAGATGGTACTATCGTAGGGTAGTGGTCAGGGGTCGGACAAGAGACCTCGTCATTTCGGCCGATTCAATGGTGCCTCATCTGGAGGTAGAGATTCCTTTGGCAGAGGTCATCCCCCTAGGCCTTTTCAGTCAGCACTTCAGGTATCCCGCAGTGCACCTTCAGCTCCCCTAAGTGCACTGCCGATTCAGAGCTTTCTGGGTGGTCATTCTGGTTGTCAGGGACAGTCCCAGGTTCAGTATTATCACTAGTTGAGGTCTTGCCTCACTCGCGGTGGTATGGGGCACATTTCAATGTTTTGCCCCCCCCCCCCAGGTTTTGGTGGTCCTCAGTATCAGGGTTCCCGTGCCATGGTTCCCGCATCAGGTGCACCCTCACCCCCTCATCCTGCTAGGGGTGGTGGTCGAGGTGCTAGAGGTGGAGGTCAGACTCACAGAGGTGGAGGACATGCTACGAGAGGTAGGGGTCAGCCCGTAGCAGGCCGACCTAGAGATGTTCAGGTTGGAGGGGCTACGCCCCCCTGTTATGCTATTCCTGCCAGGCCTGAGGCTGAGACCTCTGATGCAATTATCACAGGTATTGTTTCAATCTGCAGCCGAGATGCTTCAATGTTATTTGATCCGGGTTCTACTTTCTTGTATGTGTCTTCATATTTTGCCCCTTATTTGAGCATGCCCCATGATTCCCTGAGTGCTCTTGTGTATGTGTCTACCCCGGTGGGTGATTCTATAGTGGTAGATCGAGTCTACCGTGTTTGCTTAGTAGTTATTGGTGGTATGGAGACTCGGGTTGATCTTTTGCTTCTGGATATGGTTGACTTTGATGTTATATTGGGGATGGATTGGCTATCTCCCTATCATGCTATTCTGGACTATCACGCCAAGATAGTGACCTTAGCCTTACTAGGAGTACCTCGTTTGGAGTGGAGAGGGACTCCTAGTCATTCTTCTGGTAGAGTTATTTCTTATGTGAAGGTTCGGCGTATGGTTGAGAAGGGTTGTTAGGCCTATTTGGCCTATGTTCATGATTCTAGTGCCGAGGTTCCTTCTATGGAGTCTGTGCCCGTGGTTCATGAGTTTCCAGAGGTATTCCCCGCTGACCTGCCGGGTATGCCACCCGACAAGGATATTGACTTTTGTATTGAGGTGGCTCAAGGCAGTCAACCCATTTCTACTCCGCCTTATCTATGGCCCCGCCAGAGTTAAAGGAGTTGAAGGATCAGTTGCATGACTTGTTGGATAAAGGCTTCATTAGGCCTAGTGTTTCTCCTTGGGGTGCTCCAGTGTTGTTTGTTAAGAAGAAATATGGTTCGATGAGGATGTGTATTGACTACCGGCAGCTAAATAAGGTTACTATTAAGAATATCCTTTGCCGAGGATTGATGCCTATTTGACCAGCTTCAGGGTGCTACAGTGTTTTCCAAGATAGACTTGAGATCTGGTTACCATCAACTGAGTATTAGGGCATCTGATGTCCCTAAGACGGATTTTCGCACTCGTTATGGGCATTACGAGTTCTTGGTGATGTCATTTGGGTTGACAAATGCCCCCGCTGCTTTTATGGAGTTGATTAACCGTGTGATCATGCCATATTTGGACTCGTTCGTGATTGTGTTTATTGATGATATCTTGATTTACTCCCGTAGCCGAGAGGAGCACGAGCAACACCTTCGAGTTGTCCTCCAGACTCTGAGGGATAAGCAGTTGTATGCCAAGTTTTCTAAGTGTGAGTGTTGGTTGAGTTCAGTGGCATTTATGGGCCATGTTGTGTCGGCAGAGGGTATTCAGGTGGATCCCAAGAAGATTTCAGCACTCAGAGATTGGCATAGACCCACTTCAGCTACAGAGATTCGGAGCTTCTTGGGCTTAGCAGGTTATTATCGCTGATTTGTGGAGGGCTTTTCATCTATAGCAGCCCTGATGACAAGGTTGACCCAGAAGGGTGCCCAGTTCAGGTGGTCTGATGAGTGTGAGGCGAGCTTTCAGAAGCTCAAGACAACCTTGACCACGACATCGGTGTTAGTGTTGCCCACAGGTTCAAGACCGTATACCGTGTATTGTGATGCTTCACAGGTTGGGCTTGGTGCAGTGTTGATGCAGGACGGCAAGGTCATATCCTATGCTTCTCGTCAGTTGAAGGTTCATGAGAAGAATTATCCAGTTCATGATTTGGAGTTAGCAACGTTTTTTCATGCCTTGAAGATTTGGAGGCATTACTTGTATGGAATGCCATGTGAGGTGTTCACAGATCACAAGAGTTTACAGTATCTATTCAAGCAAAAGGAGTTGAACATGAGGCAGATGAGGTGGTTAGAATTGTTGAAGGACTATGATATTACCATTCTTTATCATCCGGGGAAGGCCAATGTGGCGGCCGACGCTTTGAGTCGGAAGTCAGTCAGTATGGGTAGTCTTGCTTATTTATCAATCGGAGAGCGACCTCTTGCTTTGGATGTTCAGGCTTTAGCAAACCAATTTGTGAGATTGGAGGTTTCTGAGACTGGCGGTGTTTTGGCCCATACTGTGTCCCGTTCTTCATTGTATGACCGTATTCGGGCCACGCAGTATGATGATCGTCATTTATGTGTTCTTAGAGATACAGTCCGGCACGGAGGTTCCAAGCAGGTTACGATTGATGATGAGGGAGTTTTGAGGATGCATGGGCGTATTTGTGTACCTGATGTTGATGGCATTCATGAGATGATACTACAGGAGGCCCATAGTTCCCGGTATTCCATTCATCGGGGCGTCGCAAAGATGTACCAGGACTTGCGGCAGCATTATTGGTGGCGTAGGATGAAGAAGGTTATTGTAGCTTATGTATCGAGGTGCTTGAATTGTCAACAGGTTAAGTACGAGCACCAGAGACCCGGTGGTTTGATGTAGCGGATTCAGCCTCCTGAGTGGAAGTGGGAGCGTATCACCATGGATTTTGTAGTTGGACTCCCACAGACTCAGAGGATGTTTGATGCAGTGTGGGTTGTGGTGGATAGGCTGACCAAGTCAGCACACTTCATTCCGGTATCAGTCTCGTATTCAGCGGAGAAGTTGGCAAAGATCTATATGAGAGAGATTGTTAGATTGCATGGGGTGCCCATATCCATTATATTAGACCGAGGTACTCATTTTACCTCCCATTTCTGGAGAGTATTTCAGCGAGAGTTGTGCACACAGATTGAGTTGAGCACAGCGTTTCATCCTCAGATGGAAGGGCAGTCCGAGCGTATTATTCAGATTTTGGAGGATATGTTGTGGGCTTGTGTCATCGACTTTGGTGGTTCAGGGGACCAGTTCTTGCCCTTAGCTGAGTTTGCCTACAACAACAGCTATTAGTCGAGCATTCAGATGGCTCCGTACGAGGCGTTGTATGGTAGGCGGTGTCGGTCTCCAGTCAGATGGTTTGAGCCGGGAGAGGCTAGATTGTTGGGTTCTGAGTTAGTCCAGGATGCCTTGGACAAGTTGAAGATCATTCAGGATAGGCTTCGTACAGCTCAGTCCAGGAAAAAGAGTTATGCCGATCGTAGAGTTCGTGATGTAGCATTTATGACTGGAGATAGAATATTGCTTCGTGTGTCGCCCATAAAGGGTGTGATGAGATTTGGGAAGAAAGGCAAGCTGAGCCCTAGGTATATTGGGCCGTTTGAGATTCTTGAGAAGATGGGGGAGGTAGCATACATGCTTGCATTACCCCCAGGTTTATCCTCAGTTCATCCGGTTTTTCATGTGTCAATGCTCCGGAAATATCATGGTGACCCGTCCCATGTGTTAGATTTTAGCTCTGTCCAGTTTGACAAAGACTTGTCTTATGAGGAAGAGCCGGTAGCTATTTTGGACCGGCAGGTTCGTCAGTTGAGATCGAAGAGTTTTCCTTCAGTTCGTGTTCAGTTGAGGGGTCAGCCTGATGAGGCATCCACTTGGGAATCCGAGTCCGATATGTAGGGTCGATATCCCCATCTTTTCCCCGATCCAGGTATATCTCTATGTCCGTTCGAGGACGAACGTTTGTTTTAGAGGTGGAGATTGTGATGACCCGTAAAGTCATCCCCTATAATTTTATCTAAATCTGTGTGTCGAGGCAGTAAAAGCCTCCTTCTTATCTCACCTTGTTTTGTAGCGCAGCCGGGGCGCGTAGTCGGGAAGCCTTTATGTGAAAAAGATTGATGAAATAATGAAATTTTAAAGAAACCTGTTTTCTGAAAACTATAAAGGCTGTGAAAAAGAAATATGATGGAAACCCGTGTAATTGAGGCCCGTACTATGGTGACGGAGCCAGGATAAATCCAATATGTTTAAACTGAATATCTGTGAAAATTGGTGAGAGACAGAGTTGAATTTGATGAGATTTGAACTGAAAGTGGGAAAATGTGAAGGTTGAGAAAGGTTGAGAAATTTTATGTGATTTGAGGTGTAATTCGATGTTTATGATAGTGATTCGGTGTTTTGAATACTTGAATAAGTCCGTAATGTGTTTTCGAGGTTGTGCACACTTTTGTTTGAGGTTCCGAGGGCTCGGGATAGTTTCGGGTAGGTTCCGGGTTACATTACACTGAAATTCACTGAGTATTGCAGGTGCAGTAACAGGTCTCTCAACCTGGGAGCGCGACCGCGGTCGCCCCAGTGCGGTCCACGGTGCTCCCTTCGCGGCCGCGGTCGCCTTAGCGTGGACCGCAGTGGAAGACTTCAGCGAGACCTGCAGCAACACCGCGGTCGCGATCGCTTTACTGCGGACCGCAGTGGTCGAATTTCAGAGAACTTGCAATAAGGCCTTCGCGGCCGCGGTTGTCTTACCGCGGACCGCGGTGGAGGCCTGGGAGGGGGTACATATAAATAACGTAATTTTCAGCTATTTTCCACTTTTCAAAAACCCTAAAACGTAAGAGGCGATTTCCTAAACACCTTTCTTCTTCAAAAACATTGGTAAGTGATTTCTAACTCAATTTCTTTACTCTTTAACTTCTTTTTACAAGATTGCATCCTAGAATCTAGGGTTTTCATGGGGAAATTGGGAATTTTGGGGAAAGACCTAAGAATGTCGAAATTTGGGAATTTAGACCTCAATTTGGGGTCGGATTCCAAAACAAATTGTATACCCGGGCTCGGGGGTGAATGGGTAATCGGGTCTTGGTCTGAATTTCGGGTTTGGACCAAGCGGGCCCAGGGTTGACTTTTCACTTTTTGGGAAAAACCTTAGAAAACTCATTTCCATGCATTAGAATTGATTCAATTAGCCTTTATTGATATAATTAAGTAACTTGTGGCTAGATACGAGCGTGTTGGTGGCGGAACCAAGAGGTAAAGCGGTAGTTGAGGCTTGATTTGTGTTCGAGGCATCGAGGTAAGTGTTTGGCCTAACCTTAGCTTGAGGGAATAGGTATAGAGCCTATGTGCTATGTGTTATATCATGTCCAATGTATAGGTGAGGTGACGAGTACCTATATGTTGTGGTCAAGCATGTCCGTGAGTCAAACTTGATAATTTATACCGTGTTATTGATATTCTTTGTGTTATGACTAAATGGTTAATTGGGAGTGATACATTGAGGTTGTTTCATGAAGTGGAGAGTTAACAATTATTTGTTCGGTTGAGAATTTTACTGTTGAAATGATTACTTCTGAGTGAGATTGGTTATAGCTGAGTCCCTTGCCGGGATGATAGAATTTTGTTGATCATTTTTGTAAATTTAGAACTTTTCATTACTGAACCCTCATATTGAATTGTTGTTTCTGTATATACTATGCACGAGGGGACATTCCCTGCCGAGTGACTGTGAGGCTATGCACGAGGGCACATTCCGTGTCGAGTGATTTTATTATTTATCGCACGAGGGGACATGCCGTGCTGAGTGTTTATTATTTATTGCACGAGGGGACATTCCGTGTCGAGTGATTTTATTATTTATCGCACGAGGGGACATGCCGTGCTGAGTGTTTATTATTTATTGCACGAGGGGACATTCCGTGCCGAGTGATTTTATTATTATATTATGCACGAGGGGACATTCCGTGCTGAGTGACTGTGAGGCTATGCACGAGGGGACATTTCGTGCCGAGCGATTGTGAGGTTATGCACGATGGGTCATGCCGTGCCTTTTTCTGTGTAATTACTCGTTTCGAGCTGCTAATTCCTGCCTTACTTCTACATTTCAGTTCTTATCTTATTCTACTGTTTTGGAAATTATTACTCCCATTATCCCCAGCATGTTCTCCCCGTACCTGTGTTTACTTGCTTATTTCCTGTCATTTCTTCCTGTTATATTATTGAACTGCTCAGGTATTATTTGTTGTCGTGTTCTAGCCTCGTCACTACTTCGCCGAGGTTAGGCTCGACACTTACTCAGTACATGGGGTCAGTAGTACTGATGCTACACCTGCACATCTTTATGTTGTGCAGACTACGCAGCCGGACTCGGTGGACATTGACGGATGGGGTATCCTTTAGTCCATTCAGGAGACATCGAGGTAGTCCCGCAGATGTTCGTGGGCCTTGGCGTCACCTCTTATCCCTCTTCTTCAGCCCTGTCTTATTCTATAGTTCAAAGACAGCTATATGTATTTATTTTCAGACCTTTGTATTTAGTAATCTTTTAGACTGTTCGTGAGTTAGTGACACCAGTTCTGGATTATGTTTACGGGATTTAATTCGAGGCTTGCTATATAGTTTTGAAATTGGTTTAACTTTCATATTGCTAATTGCAGTTGCCTTAGTTGTCTTGCTCATTTTATTTGTTGATGAGTTTATTTATTCAAAATGTTGGCTTGTCTAGCGGGTTCAATGTTAGACGCCATCACGGCCTGAAGGTGAGGTTTCGGGTCGTGACAGTTTTTAAGGACCGCGCGAGCGCGAAGCGCGGACAAATTTACTAGTTAATAATAATTTCTTTTAACATCTTGTGATGGTATTTGTTTTCCTACTACGGATCTTCCTTTAACAATGCAAGAATTGATCGTCATTCTATTCACCGTCCGCACTAACCTTGTCAATAAGGGGAAAGAATCTTTGCATTTTCTGAAAAAGTTAACAACAAGAAAAGGGTAACAAATTTTAATATATATTCTTGATTTTAGAGGGCTACTCTAGAATATTTCTAAATTCGAAATGCGCGATCTCAAGTCTCACTTAATTGGTACATATGTTGATGCAAAGTGATCGATTGCTTATTATCTGTCACAAACCTATCAACAAGTGCCGCAAATACTATTTTTTTATTAAATGCGGCAAACAAATAATTTGACTTGAAAGCGATGTAGATTTGCATTTTATTACTTGGATGCTTGAATGCTTTGTTTTTTAAACTCTCTCTTTTCTTTTGTAGCTTTTGATGTGTCCTTTGTCTTTACAAAGATGCTATTTACAGATAATTGCACTGAAGATGAACTCTTCTATTTGATTTGATTGGCCCCCTTGACTCATTGAATAAGTTACTACTAATTTTGACATAGAATTTTCAAAACTTTTGAAATTAAATTAACATATTTAGAAGGGAAAAGTCCAAATTTACCCCTTTACTTTCGGATATTATCTATATTTAACCGTCATTATACTATTCGGTCAAATAACCCTACCGTTATACTATTGGCCATTTTTGCCTTTCATCAGTAAACTTTTAAAAACTACCCTTTAGTCCGTTAGGTAAGCCAAAATCTCCCTACTCCCTTTTATTTAAATCACTTATTCTTCTTCTTGATCCACTATTTGCAGGAACTACTATTAATGTGAATGGTAAAGGTACTAAACTATACAAATTATACATAGATACTCTTAATTACCGTTGCACCCACTTCTCTTCTTGTGGGTCTATTTGTTATGTATTATATCACTACTAGAAATCCGGTAATTAGCGACCAAAATTTTCCGACCAAAGTTGGTCGGTCGAAAAAAGCGACCAAAGTTGGTCGGAAACTGGGAGAAAAATAATTTATATTTGTTTTAAATAAAATACCGACCAAAGTTGGTGTTGCACCCCATGTTTTCGTACGTGAGAGTACGTCGTAAGTCAATTGATGTATGCTCAGAAATAAGATTATATTTGGAAGAACATAAAGTAAGTTAATCATGTTACCTTGGAGGTTTCAAATATTTAAGATCACGAATAATGAGTACCAAGAGGGTTGGAAAGCTTAGAAGCTAAGCCAATTGAAGAAAATAAGTTTCGGCGAATGTAGACGAGTTTGGAATGTTATAACATGTACTTTAGGGTGAGACTATGGTTCATTACATGATAAGGAGGTTATGCTATAAGTTATGTTTGTCGTATGATAGTCGTGTGCTACGTTTTGAAGTCAAGCAAGTTGTGGAACAAAAGTTGGCAAAGGTCTTCACAAATTACATTTATAATGTGCTGAACATTAGGTCAAATGTAACTGAGCTTTTCTCCCAATATTCTTATAATTATTGGATGATCTAAAACCAAATTAAAGATCTATGAGTTTAGTTTCCAATGCATTAAACCTTCATCAATACGACATAGGAGTAGAGAGATGTTTGCAGTTTCGCGAGACTACGCAGACAACATAAGTGACAAGTAGGTGGGTCACTAAAGCTTTTTGAGCAATACATTTCATGTGTTATATGAGGTCTTATTGAGAAATATTATATACCAAATTGAAGGTTTTGGAATGTAGTTTTCAATTCTCTTAACCGTTCATTCATACGACATCCGGATAAAAAGATATAAGCGTCGGAAAATGGACCAATCCTAGGGTGCCAAGCTAACACCTCTTTGACTTTTCCAAAATTGATATATATAAGTCTTAGGTCGGCTTTCTCTTCAGTTTTCAGCATAACACGACCCATAAACATATCCTTAATCTCTCTTCTAGGTTTTCAAAGAAGATTATCATCCCGAGCATGAAATCGAGAAGCGATAACATCAAAGCGATCCCTACGACGTAAGTGTCATTATACCGCCTCTCTTTTTTATTTGTAGTTAGAGTTTTGGAAGGTAATTCATTGTTAAGAAATGTCTATTATCTGTATTTAAGTGTTTAAATATCAAGGAATGTTGATAAATGGGTTTTCTAATAGTTAGAACTCACAGGACGGTGATCGGAATCCGTGAGTTCGAGTTATTTGACTTGTAGTGGACTCTTTTGTGGAATCTTTTGTGTTACTGTTGGACTGCGTATCCTACTACTGTTTTGTGGATTTTTGGAGGATTAAGGTCGTGGAGAAACACCATATATATGTAGGGTGGTGGGCTGGTCGTTTTTCGTAACATTTCTGGGTCGTTTGACACAACTACGGTGGTCGTTTTGTGTATGAAGAGATTGCGGTGTGTTGGGCTGTTTTGTAGTATTTTGTGGTGTATATAAGGGTGGAAAATAATGTATATATGTTGTTGTTGTTTTGGTCTTGTGTTGGTGTTATTCGGAGGAAGTAAGGATAATAGGGGAGATACTGCCCGTTTTTATACAAAATAAGCTTGTCGTTCGTTGTGCGATAGTTGTACCTTTCATAACTTAATGATAGTATTATTATTGTTGTTGTAGATTAAGGTGTGAAGAGTCGAGTTCAACTTGGTGAGTTGAAATATTGTGATAAGGTATGTTAAGGCACTTCCTTCATTCTTTTGGCATGATCTAAAGTGAAACGAACGTAAACGATACGCTATTTCATAATGAATCTACTCCTAGCAACTAAGGTTTTCCATGTTGTTCTTTCCTTACAAATTTATTCTAAGAAAGTATGTATTATCCTTGAGTCCTAGTGAAGTTCTTATTGATGGTATGACGTCCACAATGTTAATCGAAGGTGCAACAACCTTACGTCACTCCGAAAGGTTTAGAGAGTGATTCCATGAGTCCAGCATGAATTATATATAGTATCTATTTTACTCTACCGAGCCGCGCTATAGTCGGCCGGGTACGACACTTATTGTGAAACCACTGATCAGTTGGATTTACCGAGCTCCACATGGCCGGGTACGATTCTACCGAGCCTTATGATGGCCAGGTATGCTTTTATCGAGTCCTCTTCGAGGCCGGGTATGATATGATGATGATGATGCCTACAGAGGCGGATGTTTTTAAAAGATTATGTATATATATGTATCACGCATTTCATGTCACTATCTCTCAGAGGCACTCAGATGCTACATGTTGTATCACCTACATCTCTCTTTACATTACTGTTGCTTTTCTTCCTTAAATACTCTGTACTTTATTCATACTGACGTCCCTTTTGCTTGGGGACGTTGCGTTGCATGCCCCCAGGTTCGATAGAAAGGTTTACAGTCCTCCTAGTAGGATATCAGCTCAGCAGAAGGTGTTGATACACTCCACTTGCTCTGGAGTTGCCTATTTGGTCAGTATGATTGGGACATGCATTGACTGGTATGGCAGGGCCTTGTCCCGACCTTTTTGATGTTTATGTACTCTTAGAGGCTTGTAGACAAATGTCAGGTATATGGATACTTGTATGACGTTGTCGGCCTATGTTTTGAGTTTACAAATGGTCATGTCAGCCTTATAGGCGCGTATGTCACATGTATATGTTTCTATATCATGTTAGGCCCTCCTATGTCTAACATTCCCTTATGTTTTATTTCAATTAAGTCATGATGACCATTTTGTCACATTTACCCATGATAGTATGATAAGAAAGATATGTTATGTTGGTACTCAGTTGAACAAGGTACCGGGTGCCCGTTGCGGTCCATAGGTTGGGTCGTGACAGAAGTGGTATCAGAGTAGTTCTGTCTAGGGAGTCTACAAGCCGTGTCTAGTAGAATCCTGTTTATGGTATGTTGTTCACCACACTTATAAGCAGGAGGCTACAAGGCATTTAGGATTGTTACTCTTTCTTCTTACTCTAGATCGTGTGGTAGAGCTCAGTCGTAAGAACTCAGTTTCCTCAATTCTATGTTATTCATAATATGACGATGCCTACATCTAGAAAGACGATCGGTAAGATATTGCATGTGGATGTGAAAGAGTTGAGTCATAGGAACTCGATTTTGCATGATGCCTATGATGAGTAAATGTAAGGACTTCAGCAGATTATGTGTGTACTTAGACGGGTAAGCCTCTTGATAAGGAGCCTTAAGGCAAAGAATATCTATCCACCCCTATGGTGAAAGGCAATAAGAGATTTAGAAGACATATACAAGTTTTAACAAGAAAAAGAAGCAAGAAGAAGAAGGGTGCGAGGTGCCCATTTAATGAAGATTGTTAGTATTTACGATTCAAGAAGAGAAATATAATAGTCGTCATCGCGAAAATGAATTAGGGACCGAAGGATTTGATAATAGTCGGCATCGCGAAAATTTCACAAATCGCGTTCCGACAATAATAGAATCGACAATGGAAGAAGATTAATGAGAAATTCAAGGAATGGTCATTCAGGAATATGCTTCCCTAAAGTTAAAGTTAAGCTTAAGGGACTGTATGGGCCAGTTACACTAAGTGTCACCCTCGCGGGTAAGGAATTTTGTTATCCTTGGTACAGAAGGGTTACCGCAAGGCGAGTGATGTCAGTGAAGATGTGAAAAGATGCCAAAGATGATGTGGTACATGGATTAAAAAGGAAGAATGCGGTAAAAAGGCGCAAGGAATGAGATTGATTTTTTTCAGATCCTACAGATATAATATAACTCCAGAACATTATGCAAGCATGACGCTGGAGAGAATAAATAAAGGTTTCGCTCTCGATGATATTGATAAATAAGTGAAAATAAACACTTGATACATAAGAATCCAATACAAGAGGTAAGTTAAGACAGAGGACATAACCCAAGAGAGGTTACGCATAATATAAATATGAGAATGGACCAACGGGTAGTCTGTAGTTGATTCAGGAAGAGACTAGTTATATCTAAACAAGAGGTCATAGATAAATCAATAGATCGTGCAAGATAAACGTAGTGAAACCCAACATAGGGAATTAACTCTCGCAGATATGATGCCATTGCGATCCTTGAGTAATATTAAGATAGGAGTTTGGGTAGTTAAAGGTACCGTATAAGTGTTGCGGAAATAAAAGAAAGTGCCACCAGGGATATAGTCAAATTTCACTTCAGAAGCAACCTTACGAGCACAAGGGAGCGAATGTAAGTAACTAAGGGTAATAATAGGTGAGTAAGAACATCAAAAATTCCTTTGGGTATATGATGTAATAAGCTCGCATCTTTACAAGACTCAGAGGGTATCTACTAAATATTACAACGAAAGACTAGCTGAGAAAATAAACAAGAAGGCTTCAACATAAGCATAGTGACCTAAAGAAGAAATGGTCTAATAACAACTTTCTCACTAAGATATTGTATACACTCTATAAGTAAGTGGCACCTATCGTGGATAATGAACGGGAAGAAGAAAAAAATCAAGAATTGAAAATTCAGATCATATGAGATACAGGGAACTCCAGTATTCATGGGCATTAAGTTATGCCAAGTATCCCTACAGCAAATGCAGAACGGTCAGGAAAAGTAATTGCTTAAATTTAAAGGCGATTGGGAAGGCATGAAAGGAAATCTATGGTGCTAGAATGTTAAAAGGAAGGTTGCGAGTAGTATAAATAGATATGCGTAGGTAGCAAGCTAAAGTATGATAGAGCAACAAGGATTTATCTAGACAGGAGTAAGGATAAGAAAAGGTAAGTGAGAAGGTGACGAGAATAGCTAAGTCCTCGGGATTAAACTCATTACAACAAGAGAGCTGATGGTTTCCATAAAGTTATAAAAAGCTAGTATAGCATGAGTGAACTCAAAGAAGTTTAAAACTAGGAGCATTTAGAAGAGATGGAATGCTACCATGGTAGTAAAGTAAGGGTGTAACTATGATAAATGATAAAAGGATGACGTTTAGGCCTTTGATTGAGTAATGATTTGAGAACAAGGATTTCATGAACTGCACGGGACTAGAATAACCCCTTAGGATGAATCACATTGGGATGCTATGAAATACAGTTATTGGAGTATAGTATCGTCCCTAAGTGGATCAAGAAAATCACTTTAGATATTCCCCGATGAGACGTGAGCCCTAGTGACGATATATTACATAAGAGGTTTCAAGTTATCAGTGGTAGATTAAAGATCAACATTAAGGTGAATCAAAAATAGATGGATGAAAGTTACAAAGTATGAGATGAGATTAGGCTATCATTATTAAGATGAACAGTAATAAGGAAGCATTAATTGGCTTAGATTTATACATATGGGATAAGCGGTGAGAGAGTAACCTGGAGTTGGGTGGCAGGCCTCGATAATAATAAACCGAAGTAAGAGTTATAGTATAGTATGATCAACCTAATTATGGTAAAGCCATAATCGTAGATAACTGAGGCCATGAAACAAGATATAATGATAGTCGTAAGTTCAACAAAGTACCAATCAAAGAATTTTAGTACACCTATAGATGGCCTGAGGGACAACTTATCATAATACTATATAGGATTACAAAGTGAAGCCTAGAGATGGGTTACAAGCTAATGAACAAAGAGGAGATAAGAGTTGCATTGGCGCACATTCAAAGTTAGAATCGTCCAGGCTGCATGAAAGAAGGTAGAAACAGTTACAAGATTGGAAGAATTTCGACCACAAGTCGTGGAGTGAGAAAGGGGCCTAAAGGGGGGAATGCACAAGCCTTTGGATTTATTCATCGAACAACTCCCTATATGGAATAGACAATATTAAAGTATTTGTAAGAGTTATTTCTTAAGAGACGGACAAGTTCATTACTCAACATTCGAGGACGAATATTCCAAAGGGGGGAATGATGTTACACCCCATGTTTTCGTACATGAGAGTACGTCACAAGTTTATTGATGTAAGCTCATAAATAAGATTATATTTGGAAGAACATAAATTAAGTTAATCATGTTACCTTGGAGGTTTCAAATATTTAAGATCATGAATAATGAGTACCAAGAGGGTTGGAAGGCTTACAAGCTAAGCCAATTGAAGAAAATAAGTTTCGGCGAATGTAGATGAGTTTGGAATGTTATAACATGTACTTTAGGGTGAGACTATGGTTCATTACATGATAATGAGTTTATGCTATGAGTTATGTTTGTCGTATGATAGTCGTGTGCTACGTTTTGAAGTCAAGCAAGTTGTGGAACAAAAGTTGGCAAAGGTCTTCACAAATTACATTCATAATGTGCTGAATATTAGGTCAAATGTAATTGAGATTTTCTCCCAATATTATTATAATTATTGGATGATCTAAAAACAATTGAAGATCTATGAGTTTAGTTTCCAACTCATTAAACCGTTCATCAATACGACATAGGAGTAGAGAGATATTTGAAGTTTCGCGAGACTGCGCAGACATCATAAGTGACAAGTAGGTGGGTCACTAAATATTTTGAGCAATATATTTCATGTGTTATATGAGGTATTATTGAGACATATTATATACCGAATTTAAGGTCTTGGAATTTAATCTCCAATGATCTTAACCGTTCGTTCATACGACATCCGGATAAAAAGATATAAGCGTCGGAAGATGGACCAATCCTAGGGTGCCAAGCTAGCACCTCTTTGACTTTTCCAAAGTTGATATATATAAGTCTTAGGTCGGATTTCTCTTTATTTTTCAGCATAACACAACCAGAGAACACCCATAAACATATCCTTAAGCTCTCTTCTAGGGTTCCAAAGAAGATTATCATCCCGGGCATGAAATCGAGAAGCGATAACATCAAAGCGAACCCTACGACGTAAGTATCATTATACCGCCTCTCTTTTTTCTTTTTAGTTAGAGTTTTTGAAGGTAATTCATTGTTAAGAAATGTCTGATATATGTATTTAAGTGTTTAAATATCAAGTAATATTGATAAATGGGTTTCCTAATAGTTAAAACTCATGGGACGGTGATCAAAAGCCGTGAGTTCGAGTTATTTGACTTGTAGCGGACTGTTTTGTGGACTCTTTTGTGTTACTATTGGGCTGCGTATTCTACTAATTTTTTGTGGAGTTTTGGAGGAGTAAGGGCGTGTAGAAACACCATATAGATGTAGGGTGGTGGGCTGGTCGTTCGTCATAACATTTCTGGGTCGTTTGACACTACTACGGTGGTCATTTTGTGTATGAAGAGATTGATATGTGTTGGGATGTTTTGTAGTATTTTGTGGTGTATAAGGGTGGAAAATAATGTATATATGTTGTTGTTGTTGTGTTCTTGTGTTGTTGGTGTTATCTTGAATTCGAAGGAAGTAAGGATAATAGGGGAGATGCTGCCCGTTTTTATACAAAATAAGCTTGTCGTTTGTTGTGCGATAGTTGTAACTTTCATAACTTAATGATAGTATTATTATCGTTGTTGTAGATTAAGGTGTGAAGAGGCGAGTTCAACTTGGTGAGTTGAAATATTGCGATAAGGTATGTTAAGGCACTTCCTTCATTCTTTTGGCATGATCTAAAGTGAAACGAACGTAAACGATACGCTATTTCATAATGAATCTACTCCTAGCAACTAAGGTTTTCCATGTTGTTCTTTCCTTACACAGTTATTTTAAGAAAGTATGTATGATCCTTGAGTCCTAGTGAAGTTCATATTGATGGTATGACGTCCACAATGTTAATCAAAGGTGCAACTACCTTACGTCACTCCGAAAGGTTTAGAGCGTGATTCCATGAGTCCAACATGCATTATATATAGTATCAATTTTATATTTGTCCGGGTATGGCACCTATTTTGCAACCACTGATCAGTTGGGTTTACCGAGCTCCACATGGCCGGGTACGATTCTACCGAGCCTTATGATGGCCGGGTTTGTTTTTAGTGAGTCCTCTTCGAGGCCGGGTATGATATGATGATGATGCCCACAGAGGCGTATGTTTTTAAAAGATTATGTATATATATGTATCACGCAATTCATGTCACTATCTCTCAGAGGCACTCAGATGCTACAAGTTGTATCTCCTACATCTCTCTTTACATTACCATTGCTTTTCTGCCTTACATACTCAGTACTTTATTCGTACTGACGTCTCTTTTGCTTGGGGACGCACCGTTTCATGCCCGCAGGTCCCGATAGAAAGGTTAACGGTCCTCCTAGTAGGCTATCAGCTCAGCGGAAGGTGTTGCTGCATTCCACTTGCTCCGGAGTTGCCTATGGTCAGTATGAGTGGGACATGCATTGACTGGTATGGCGGGGCCCTGTCCCGACGTTTTTTATGTTTATGTACTCTTAGAGGCTTGTAGATAAATGTTAGGTATATGGATACTTGTGTGGCCTTGTCGGCCTATGTTTTGAGTTTACAAATGGTCATGTCAGCCTTATAGGCGCGTATGTCACATGTATATGTTTCTATGTCATGTTAGGTCGTCCTATGTCTAACATTCCCTTATGTTTTATTTCAATTAAGTCATGATGACCATTTTGGCACATTTTCCCATGATAGTATGATAAGAAAGATATGTTATGTTGGTACTCGGTTGAACAAGGTACCGGGTGCCCGTCGCGGCCCATAACTTGGGTCTTGACAATTGGTCGGTAAAATGGTCAACAAGTTGACCGAGCTGGTCAGACTTGCTTAGTTAAAGAAACTTTCACATTATTGACCAACTTTGGTTGGTAATGTGGAACCCAGTTTTAACATTTTAATAGTTATATTATTATTTAAAATGTTTTATAAATATAAAGAAATTTTATTTAAAATTACCGACCAAAGTTGGTCGGTATACTTTAATTTCTGGATTGGTCGGTTATTAGGTCAACATTGGTCAAAATTAAAAATCACTTTATATTTACTATCTAAACCACATAAATCTAATTCGTTAACACTTTTGTAATACAAGGGATGAATACACTAACATATACTATAATATGCTATATATGTAGTTAAAGTAGTACAACGAAGCGTATTATGTATGTATATATATATATATATATATATATATATATATATATATATATATATATATATATATATATATATATATAGGTCATACATTTTGCTTTGCATTATTATTGTTGTTATTGACTTGTCATAGATTGGTTATACTGTTATTGATATTTTAGAGTTGGTAGGCCTGCAATCGAAATGGTTGTAGTGAGAGTTCAGCCACTTAGTCTTTAAAAATAGCCTTAAAGTTGGAAAAGTCAACTGAGAGTTGACTTATTGGTAACCGACCTCAGACTGCGGATTTTACGGCTCGGATATCTTCGTTAGGTGATTTGGGACTTAGGAGTGTGTTCAGAATATTTTTGTGACGTCCGGTGTAGAATTAGGCTTGAATTGGCGAAAGTTAATTTTTGGTAATTTCCGGTCGGAAGTGGAAAATATGCTATCGGAGTCGGAATGGAATTCCAACAGTTGGAGCAGGTTCGTAATGTCACTTTGGATATGTCTGCAAAATTTTAGGTCAATCGGAGTTGTTTTGGATAATTTCGGCATCGTTGGTGGATTTTAGAAATTTGAAAGTTCTTAGACTTGAATCCGCTGTGATTTTGGTGTTTTGATGTTACTTTTGGTGTTCCGAGGGTGCAACTAAGTTTGAATGATCATATGTGACGTGTTGGTATATTTGGTTGGGGTTCCCAGGGGCTCGGGATTGATTTCGGGTGGTTAAAGGACTCGTTTGGACTTGAGGAAGATGTTGTGTTGCTGGTGTAATGTTGCACAGATTTTGGTCATCGCGATCGCGAGTGGTGCCCTTCGTTCGCGGAAGGTTAGCTGGGGAGGCTGCAAGATTGTTCTTCGCGTTCGCGAAAAGATGAGTGTGAACGTGTAGGTTTAGGAAAGATAAGCTCTGTGTTCGCTGTTGAAGGAACGTGTCGCGAAGAAGACTGGGGGAAATGGGGACCCCAGGGGTTTGGGCTGTGCGATCGCGGATGGCGGACTGCGTTCGAGGAGGTCACTAAGGTAATTGACTGCGATCGCGATCAAGAAAGTGCGATCGCGAAGGGAAAATTAGGGGCCTGGAGAGAAAGTGCTTCGCGAACGCGAGAGGAGGGCCGCGTTCGCACTGAGTAGTAATTGGGCAGTATTAATTAAACCCTTCCGCGACCTTAACCTATTTTAACACCATTGTTTAACGGGAAGAAGCTTTTGAGGTGATTTTGAAGAGGGAAAATCAGTGTTCATCATAGAGGTAAGTATTTTGGACCTTAAAACTTAATTATAGGTGATTAAGGAACATAATCTCAGTGTTTAATTCATTAAAATCAGTAGCAAAAGAGGGGGTTAGGGCTTGAGATTATGAGACCTTTAGGGTTCGGTTTTAGGGGTCAAACGAACTCCGATTTTAGCATTATACGTACGGACTCATGAGATGAATAAGAATATTTTGGTATAAAATTTGTCGAGTTTCGATACGCGGGACCATGGGTCGGGTCTTGACCGATTTCGGGTTTGTGCTTAAAATCTATATTTTCAATTGGAATTCATTCCTTAAGCATAATTTCATGATAAAGGTCCGATCTTTATAGATTTGGAGAGCTCGAAAGTTGATTCGAGAGGCAAGCGTATTGCGGAATAGTTTTCGGTAAGTAATGTCTTTAAATCATGTCTTGAGGGTATGAAACCCTAGACTCTGCACCCTTTCAGGGGTTTTGGAATGCAAAGATTGGAACTTTGGAAATATATTCCCTATTTAGGAAACTATTGAGTTGCAAAACTGCCTTTAAAAGCATATGTTTTATACTATTACTATGTTTTGATATAATTTGGGTTGTAAGCCATGTTTGGAGCCTAGTGCCGATTTGTTTACCCCTTGGGGGATATTTTTACTATTTTTCTCACTGATATGTTATGATTTTCACTTAGTCTTTTCCTCATAATTGTTTTGACACTCAAAGTATTTTGATATTATTTATTGAAAATGAAACAGTGTTTTTGGGTCGAGAACCCGCTATATTTATGGCATCAAGGGCATGTTGAGAGTGTCTGACTGAGTGAGGTTGCAGGCCATTATTATGAGGATATTGTGATATGAGAGAGGCCGAGGGCCAATATTGTGAGTGGTTTATGCCATGATGTGCTTGTTATAGAGCTTGGGTTGTAGGAGCCCCTCCAGAGTCTGTACACACCCCCAGTGAGCGCAGGTACCTACTGAGTGATGCCCGCGGGATGGATACTGAGTGACTGGGAGGTTGCCTGATGGGCTAATATTGAGTGACTGTGAGGCTGCTTGATGGACTGATACTGAATGACTGTGAGGTTGCCTGATGGGTTGATATTGAGTGACGGTGAGGTTGCTTGATGGGTTGATACTGAGTGAAATTGTTAGGAGAAATGGTTATGGCCCGAGGGGCAGATTTATGATGATTTTACTGAGTTTTTGACTACGATTCACTTCGTTTTTCAAACTGATTTTTACTGAGGGTTTTACTGAGATATATTGAAATTATACTTGTTTCAAAGGATTTCTAGAAATTGGTTTTCGAACTTATGTATTTGATGAATTCTTTATGGTAACTTGGTGTTTTACTGTTTTGTGAATTGGTGTATTTGTGCTGTGTGTTTCTTATTTCTCAGACTGTGATTTATTTTCATTACTACTGAGTTGGCGTACTCATCATTACTCCCTGCACCTCTATGTGCAGATCCAGGTATTGATTCGAAGCAGTAGTCGTCCGAGTTCGTTATCAGCAGCTTATGGGATTTCGAGGTAGCTGTCCAGTGTCCGCAACTTCTCCATTTTTCTTCCTTATTTAGTATTAGTATTTTATTCCTAGACTTTGTCTATGACAATAGCAGAGTTAGTTTATTTCGTAGATGCTCATGATTGTTGACTCCGGATCTTGGGGACGGGTGTAGACTATTAGCTTAATTGTTTGTTTAAAGATTTCGAAATTTATATGCGTGATATGAATTGCTGAAAATATATTGAGATATTTGAAAAGGAAAATGTGAAAGTTATGAGTGTTGGCTAGCCTAGTTCAACGATATGCGCCATCACGACCTGTTAGGATTTGGGGTCGTGAGAAGTTGGTATCGTAGCACTAGGTTACATAGGACTCAACGGTCATGAGCAGGTTTAGTAGAGTCTTGCAGATCGGTACAGAGACGTCTGTACTTATCTTCGAGAGGCTGCAGAACCCTTAGGAAACATTCCACATTCTTGAATTCCTGTCGTGCGAATCCATTTTATTTATCCAAAGCGTAACTCTTTGAATTCCTTTTATGTATTTGAATGCACACGTGAGCGCTTGGTATCAGTTGTGCGTCGGTGGCTTGTGAATTCCATGGGTGAGATGTGATTTTTAACATGTTAATAATGGGCCAGTCGAAAGGACTTGAGGTCGTATTTTGTCTGTGGCTTGAGTGTTGAGATTTCATTTAGGTGAGCACATGTGTTGGGGGACTTGTATGTCTGTTTGTGTCCTTATTGATGGAACTTTGTGACTAGATGATTACATGGTGAGTGTGATCAGATAGTTAGATGTATTCAAGTTGTTTGATTTTGACCAAGATGAATTGGCGGGAGATGTGGCAAGAATCATTGATTATTTGACTTCTGTATTGAGTTATAATATGGCTTCGAGTTATGAGTATTGAAGGACCTCTCGTGTAGTTTAGTTGTGGAGTAAAGTGGGTTTTCCTGTTATGTTCTGAGTTCATGTGATATCTTTTAAGCTGACCAATGCCCCAACAGCGTCTATGTATTTGATTGCCGGTGTATTCAGCCGTGTTATAACTCCTTTGTTATTGTATTTATTGATGGCATCCTGTCGTACTCTCGTAGCCAGGGATAGCATACTCGGCATTTGAT
This sequence comes from Nicotiana undulata, assembly GCA_005239495.1. NCBI lineage: Eukaryota > Viridiplantae > Streptophyta > Magnoliopsida > Solanales > Solanaceae > Nicotiana > Nicotiana undulata. Next base: position 18,075 of record MDKH01081629.1, on the reverse strand, counting down.
GATGGTATTACAAGGATATAGGGAGGAGAAACTTTGTGCGAAGTTCTCCAAGTGTGAATTGTTGGATCAGTTCAGTAGCATTCTTGGGACACGTGGTGTCCAGTGAAGGTATCTATGTGGTCAGATGAGTGTGAGTAGAGCTTCCAAAAGCTCAAGAATTCCTTGACCACAGCTCTAGTGTTAGTATTTCCATCAACTTCAGGTTCTTATACCGCTCAAGGGGATGTCTTGGGGGCAGGCAGGGGTTGTGTTCTAATGTAGGAAGGTATAATGATTGCGTGATAGCTATGATTTTCGGAAGTGCATAGGGAGATATTATTTTGAGGCTAAGCAGGCAGGTGTATCTCCTGCAGGTTGTCCTGAGGTGTGTGATCCTTACCTGTAGTAAGTTCTTTTTTACCAGTGGATGATGTATGTTGTAACTTGAGTTCAGATCGCTCATGGGAGTTGGCATGACCATTCCAATGGTGGATACGAGATTTGCATTTGATTTGAGTGTTAGATGGTTTGGTTCATATAAGCTTATGAAGGATTTAGTTGAACCTCACCACAGTATGGTGGTAGTGATAATGTGTAGGCATCATAAGTTATTGTTTGTCTTGATCCTTGGCGTTGAGCCAAGTGGGGGAGTCCGCTAATGATAAGTTGATTATACGATTATGTGTTGTATTGGTTTCGGTGCGAGGTATATTGGTGAATCAGTTATGACCTGCAGAGGTGGAGTCTGGGAATAACTCGAGTAATGGAAATTTCTTCGATAAAGGTTGTAATGTACTTTACGGGTAAGGGAATTTGTTGAATGATTGAGTTGTGCTTGAAGGTGTAGTATGTGCGGTGTATGAGTTTGCTTGTTGCTTCAATGTGTGGATTACTTCCTGGTATGTGGATTGCAGGTGGGGTCATGTCGTTCTGTTTACTTGGTAAGTGTAATTGAAATTGCGTGAGTAAATGACGTTCGAGAATGGTTCAGGCAGATTCAAGGTTTTATGTAGCGATCGAGGATCTTCAAGGTGTGAGAAGGGCTAGAACTGAGATTTACGGGGAATGTGTAAAGGCTTGTGTTGTAATTGCATTATCATGGATTCTATCCATCAGTATCAGGAAAGAGAAGGTTGTGACTTTAAATTCGCATGAAGTCTCTTCAGGGTAAGTATTTCTAATGTGGTGCATCTGGGGATAATTGAGGGAGTATTCAGCGGCTTATGAGCCTTAAACGGTATATTTTTATGATCGGTTTCGTGCGGTGAGTCGGGATTGAGAATTGCTGTATTATGGCAAGAAGAAATATCAATTCATAGGTAAGTAAGGATGAACATGGATAAATAGTACAGCTTGGTAGTAGGTCGGATCGGCATGATAAGGGATATGGTTAGTTCTTTCGGTGTTTATAGGGTAATGAGTTGTTACAGGTGTTTCTTAGCAATTCTCTTGGAATTTGGTGGCATGCGTAGCTTGGTTGAGTTGGAAGGATTCAGTCTTGGCGGTTTGGTGTTGTACAAATGTGATTGGGAGTTCTTGATGATTTCTACCACGGTTGGAGATGTATATTTCTACTGGCGTGAGGGCCATGTGATGTATAGTGATTTTGCTTCTAGATGGGATCAAATGGAAAGCTCTTGGCTAGTTGGGTACGTAGTTGTTTGTGGCTAGGAAAGGAGCATGAAGTTCTCATATTTATCATAGGATTGCATGGCGTATGCGGTATTTTGTGTATAGTGGAGAGTGGCATATGTGAGGTCACGGTTCCGTTTTTGGAAGAAAGGTCAGAACTGGCAGTTTCAGATGATTAGGTAAAGGATACCACTATTGGGTGGCTGGATGAGAGTATGCATTCAAAAAGGACAATGTGTTTAAGGCAATGTGTTTGAATAAGGATGCTTGATTAGTGTTACGACGCTCTCTTATTCGATCAACTGCTGGTACTTAAGGTTTCTTGGTGGCACAAAGGAATTATGGGAGTATCCCTCGCGGAATGATAACGTATTAGGGGTGTGTTATATATTTGAGTGGTGGAATTGGGATCAGATATGGTAATTGGCGCGCCTCATGGATTTTGACACTGGGAGTTTTCATGAACAGATTATTTTTGTAGTTGTGAACTACGAGGATATGAGCAAAGCTAGTCAGGTGTTAGTATCTGTCATGATTCAGTCATTATGAACGTTCGGAGAGTTATCTACCTGTTGTGGGTGACCAGAGTTGACTTAGAGTTATTGGTAGGCCAGTACGGGTGTGTGGTCTACACCGAGTCGGAATTGTTGACTCCGAATTGCTATTGTTAATGGATGTACCATTCGATTGTCATTGAGCTTATTCGTGTTTTGGAGTGATCTATGAGTTGCCTTTCGGTGTTTCGAGGGATTGTGATCGTTGGTTATAGGTTCATAGGGTGCGGTTCTATCGGGGCTTTATAGTGAGATTTGAGTAAGGTAAGTAATTGGGTGTTGCAGGATTGAGACGTGTTGGTTATGTTCTTTCTGGTTCGGGCGGCATGGTATCGTCTGATTTCCTCGTGGTTATAGCAATGCACTTTGAGTAATTGATGTCGAATTTCGCATGGTTATTGATTTTGAGCAAGGTGGCTTGGAGTATGTCATGTGGTCCAGCGGTTGGATGGGATCACGCTTTGCAGCTGAGTTAGGTAAAGGTATGATCCTTGGTGTCGTATTTGTGTGATATGGTTTCACGATGTGTATCAGGATTTTAACATGATGTGGTAATGGCAAGAGTAATGGCAGGATAGTCCTCTCGTGAGAGTCTTCTCTATTTTATGAATTGAGCTCTTGGGATGTTGTTATTGAGTGCACGAGTTGCACAAGTTATGGCTCTGGATGGTATTGATGCTGATCGGATTTGTTGCTGGTTTCTACGTGTTTCTTTCATCAACGGCACCACATGAAGGTGTTTAAGCGAGGTTTTGTTTGATAAGAGGTTATTTACCTGTATTGGGTTATTATGAGCAGCGATTGGGATTAGGAGTCATCGCTATGAGTGTGGAGTCATGCGGTATATTATGTGATTTCATCTTGCATTGCGGATATGGCTTGATACAGCGTGTTCAGATTATTTCAGCTTATAGTCATAGAAATTTGATCTTGTGAATGGACTCAGAAGTAGAAATTTAGTTCTAAGGTTTATGGGTCAGGATCAGACTTCGAAATTTCAATTGTGTTGTGCTATTAGACCTATATGGGGTAAGGTGACGTGGAATCACCTTCGAATATGTGCGTGGTAGGTTACACGGCAATTTTTGTGGTGTTTGGAACAACTCTGGGCACGCTCGAGGATGAACACATGTTTAGGTGGGGGAGAATGTAATGATCCGGTCGGTCGTTCCGTAGAATTTGCATTATTATTGCTGTTATTGACTTGTCATAGATTGGTTATACTGTTATTGATGTGTTAGAGTTGGTAGGCTTGGAATCGAAATGGTTGTAGTGAGAGTTCAGCCACTTAGCCTATAAAAATAGCCTTAAAGTTGGAAAAGTCAACTGAGAGTTGACTTATTGGTAACTTGTAACGACCCGACCGGTCGTTTTACGTTATCGGACCCCGTTCCCCTGTCTAAGTCTTCCCATAGCGGCTTCTTGTGATTTGTGACTTGCAGGGACTGGTTGTTCAGGATTTGGAAGTGTTTTGAGCAATATAGGAACACTTGGTTCCTTAACGTTGGCCTATTTGACCAAGTTTGACTTCGGTCAACATTTTTAGCAAACGACCTCGGAATCGAGTTCTGTCAGTGTCAGTGGCTTCGTATGATGATTTCAGACTTGAGCGTATGTTCGGCTCGGGCTTTCGATGACCCGGGAGTATTTCGGCGCCCGAAATGGAAATCAGGATTTCCTTACGTTTGAAATTTGGTTTGGGACGTGATTTTATGCTATCGGGGTCCGAACGAAATTCTGAGATCGGGAATAGTTCTGTTATGTCATTTACGACTTGTCTGCAAAATTTGAGGTCATTCCGAGTAGTATAGGCTCGTTCGGTGCATTGAAGTGAATTCTAGAATCTTAAGTTCTTAAGCTTGATTCAATTTTGTTTAGGGGTTGAATTATGAGTTTCGTGGTTGTTTTTCACCTTTCAGAAGTTCGAGCGAGTCCGTAACATGAATACAGACTTGCCGGTGCCTTTGGACGGGGTCCCGAGGGGGTCGGGTGAGTTTTGGACCCCGGGAGCTATGTTGGAAAAAACCAGATTTTTGCTGTCTAGTTTCCTTCTTCGCAATCGCAGAAGGTGGGTCGCTATCGCGGAGAAGGAATTCGGCTGGGTTGCTGATTGTTCTTCGCGATCACAGCTTCCTTTTCGCGATCGCGGAAGGTTGGACTCCATGCCTTCGCGATCGCAGCCCCATCCTCGCGATCGCATAATGTCTAGTCATGGCCGGGCACAGTTGTTCTTCGCGATCCAAGAGGTCTGCCCAGTTGTTCTTCGCGATCGCAGGGCCTTTGTCGCGATCGCAGAGGTCTGGCCAGTTGGACTTCGCGATCGCAGGGCCTTTGTCGCGATCGCAGTGAAGGAATTACTGGGCAGTTTTATTAAATACGGGACTTAGCCTATTTCCTCCATTTTCATCTTCCTCCTCAAGTCTTTAGAGAGCTTTTCAAGGAACTTTTCACCATTGTTATTGAGGTAAGTAAATTCCATGGTTTTACTAAGTTTCAACATCATTTCCTAGCTAATTCTCTCTTCTAAATCATCAATTCTTGAAATTTGGTAGTAAATTAGGGCTTATGGGTAAATTAGTGAATTATCCGTTTTAAGCCATGAATTCATGTATAAATCACGTAATTATGATCCTTAGGCTTCGGGTAAGTGATTCCTTCGAGAATTTTCGAAATCAGAGCGCGTGGGCCTGGGGTTGAAATTCCAAAATCCTTCAAGAATGCCTAATTTTGGGTTTATTTGTTGATTCTTCTTATTTGAACTTAAATTGATTCAATTACGCAATATTTGGCTAGTTGTGAGCCGTCGAGGGTAGACTTCGGAGATTTCGAGCGCATCCTTGATTCGAGGGGTGATTTCGTCACGAGGTGAGTCTCCTTTCTAACCTTGTAAGAGGGAATTGTCCCCTTAGGTACTCTAATGCTATGTGCACTTGTTTGGGGGCTACGTGCGCACCAAGTGACGAGAGTCCGTACGTAGCAGCTATTATTGTTGTGTCCGGGTAGTTAGGCCACATCATGTTCATTGTTCTTCCTTGTCTTGATATATATATGTTATGTACTCCTGTTGTGCATAGCAATATTTCATCTAAAAGATTTCGTGATACTTGACTCGAAGTAATTGTATTTGTGTATCTATGGGATCGGGCCATACGCCATGGTGGACTTGCGAGTGTTCTGTACCTATATTGGGATCGGGCCGTACGCCACAGCGGATTTGAGAGTGATTATACCTATATGGGATCGGGCCGTACGCCACGGCGGAGTGAGAGGTACTTGTATACGTATATGGGATCGGGCCGTACGCCATGGCGGGTTTGGAAGGTACTTTATGGGAGCGGGCCGTACGCCACGGCGGATCTAAGACTTGGTTATTATTGGTTCATTACGGTGGTCCTACCCTTGAAAGCGCGTTATTGCTTAATTCAGTAGTTGTTTGGATTTCTGCTCTTGATATGTACTTATTGCTTATTTCCTTACATGTCTACTGTATTTCATTATATTCTATCATATATTATTACTGTTGGACCTTAGTGAGTATCGAGTCGACCTCTCGTCACTACTTCTTCGAGATTAGACGGGATACTCACTGGGTACATATTTATTTAATATGTACTCATGCTGCACTTCTGTACTTAACTGTACAGGTACTGAGGTCAGTGCTTCTGGTTATTATACCGGAGACAGATCCTGAGCTAGTGGACTCGACTTCATGTTGAGCTGCTTCTTCTGGCAGTTTCCAGCAGTACCATGGAGTTTTCCTTTTGTGTTTTCCCGTCTATTTCATTCAGACAGTGGGATTGTATATATTATCTTTTGGTTATTCTGTTAGCATGCCCGTGACACGTGTGACACTAGTTCCTGGCACACACACGTAGTGTTTATTTTGGGTTTTGGGTTGTATATTCATATATATGCTTATCGTTTGGCCCACGCATCGTTAGAACTTTATTACTTATCACTGGGTTATCATTTTTGGATGTCATGTTTAAAACTGTTTAAAACTGGTAAATGTTGGAATACTTAATCAATTGGAAAGGGTAACACTTAGTGATTTTGTGTTGGCTTGCCTAACCCTGCAGTTGGGCGCCATCACGACCTGAGTTAGGATTTGGGTCGTGACATAACCGACCTCGAATTGCGGATTTTATGGCTCGGATAGCTTCGTTTGGTGATTTCCGGTCGGCAGTGGAAAATAGGCTATCGGGGTCGAATGGAATTACAACAGTTGGAGCAGGTTCATAATGTCATTTTGGATATGTCTGCAAAATTTCAGGTCAATCGGAGTTGTTTTGGATAATTTCGGCATCGTTGGTGAATTTTAGAAATTTGAAAGTTCTTAGGCTTGAATCCGATGTGATTTTGGTGTTTTGATGTTAGTTTTGGTGTTCCGAGGGTGCAACTAAGTTTGAATGATCATATGTGACATGTTGGTATATTTGGTTGGGGTCCCGAGGGGCTCGGGATTGATATCGGGTGGTTAACGAACTCATTTGGACTTGATGAAGATGTTGTGTTGCTGGTGTAATGTTGCAGAGATTTTGGTCATCGCGATCGCGGGTGGTGCCCTGCATTCGCGGAATGTTATCTAGGGAGGTTGCAGGATTGTTCTTCGCGTTCTCGAAAAGATGAGTGCGAAACCGTAGGCTTAGGAAAGGTAAGCTGTGTGTTCGCGGTTGAAGGAACGCGTTCGCGAAGAAGACTGGGGAAAATAGGGACCCCAGGGGTTTGGGCTGTGCGATCGCGGATGGCTGACTGCGTTCACGGAGGTCACTCAGGTAATTGACCGCGATCGCGACCAGGAAGGTGCGATCGCGAAGGGAAAATTAGGGGCCCGGAGAGAAAGTGCTTCACGAACGCGGGAAGTGGGCCGCGTTCGCACTGAATAATAACTGGGCAATATTAATTAAACCCTTCCGCGACCTTAACCTATTTTAAAACCATTGTTTAACGGGAAGAAGATTTTGAGGCGATTTTGAAGAGGAAAAATCAGTGTTCATCATAGAGGTAAGTATTAGGGGCCTTAAAACTTGATTATAGGTGATTAAGGAACATAATCTCAGTGTTTAATTCATGAAAATCAGTAGCAAAAGAGGGGGTTAGGGCTTGAGATTATGAGACCTTTAGGGGTCGGTTTGAGGGGTCAAACGAACTCCGATTTTAGCGTTTTTTATATGTACGAACTCGTGAGATGATGTAGAATATTTTGGTATAAAATTTGTCTAGTTCCGGGACATGGGACCGGGGTCGGGTTTTGACCGATTTCGGGTTTGTGCTTAAAATCGATATTTTCAATTGGAATCCATTCCTTAAGCATAATTTGATGATAAAGGTCTGATCTTTATAGATTTGGAGCGCTCGAAAGTTGATTCGAGAGGCAAGCGTATTGCAGAATAGTTTTTGGGCTAGTTTGAGGTAAGTAATGTCTTTAAATCCTATCCTGAGGGTATGAAACCCCAGACTTTGCACCCTTTCACGGGTTTTGGAATGCAAAGATTGGAACTTTGGAAATATATTCCCTATGGCAACTATTGAGTTGCAAAACTGCCTTTAAAAGCATATGTTTTATAGTATTACTATATTTTGATATAATTTGGGTTGTAAGCCATGTTTGGGGCCTAGTGCCAATATTGTGAGTGATTTATGTCATGATGTGGCTTGTTATAGCGCTTGGGCTGTAGGAGCCCCTCCGGAGTCTGTACACACCCCCAGTGAGCGTAGGTATCTACTGAGTGATGCCCGCGGGGCTGATACTGAGTGACTTGGAGGTTGCTTGATGAGCTAATATTGAGTGACTGTGAGGCTGCCTGATGGGCTGATACTAAGTGACTGTGAGGTTGCCTGATGGGTTGATATTGAGTGACTGTGAGGTTTCTTGATGTGCTGATACTGAGGGAAATTGTTACGAGAAATGGTTATGGCTCGAGGGGCAGATTTATGATGATTTTACTGAATTTTTTACTACGATTCACTTCGCTTTTCAAACTGATTTTTACTGAGAGTTTTACTGATATATATTGAAATTATACTTTTTTCAAAGGATTTCTGGAAATTGGTTTTCGAACTTATGTATTTGATGAATTCTTTATGGTGACCTGATGTTTTACTGTTTTGTGAATTGGTGTATCTGTGTTGTGTGTTTCTTATTTCTCAGACTGTGATTTATTTTCATTACTACTGAGTTGGCGTACTCATCATTACTCCATGCGCCTCTGTGTGCATAGCCAGGTATTGATTCGGAGCAGTAGTCGTCCAAGTTCGTTATCAGCAGCTTACGGGATTTCGAGGTAGCTGTCCAGCGTCTGCAGCTTCTCCATTTTCCTTCCTTATTTAGTATTAGTATTTTATTCCTAGACTTTGTCTATGACAATAGCAGAGTTAGTTTATTTAGTAGATGCTCATGACTGTTGACTCCGGGTCTTGGGGACGGGTGTAGACTGTTAGCTTAATTTTTTGTTTAAAGATTTCGAAATTTATATGTGTGTTATGAATTGCTAAAAATAAATTGAGATATTTGAAAAGAAAAATGTGAAAGTTATGAGTGTTGGCTAGCTTAGTTCCACGATATGCGCCATCACGACCTGTTACTGTGAACACCCAATTTTTGCCCTGCATGGAAATTACTCCTAAAAATGATCAAAAATAATTTTAATGAATATTAGGAATTTTTCTTTATTTAGTTGCATGTCATGCATGTTTAATATTTTAAATTATAGAAAAATCATAAAAAGTCGTCACATTTTCATTTCATGCCATCTTAGGTTTAATTTGCATTTTTAGGAATTAATTACTTATCAAATTATAGACTTAATATATTGAAATTACAACAAATAATACTTCAGTAGTTTCATACGAATTTTTAGTTAATTTATTAGTTAATTAATAGAAAATAACGATAATTAGCTTAATTTTACAAAATAGGCTTAATTTGCGAATATGGAGTTAAAATAGCTACAATTTAAGCTTGATTATTTGCTGAAGAGAGAAAGCAAAGGCAATTATTTGGGCCAAGCATTTTCGGTAGTCCAATTACCAAAATCCGTCCCTTTTTGGCCTAAACCCGATCCAGAACCCACGTCCCGCCTGCCAGATCCGTTTCCCCTCATCTATTAAAACAAGACCTAGACCTAATGAAAGGGAACATACCGAATTTCTATCAGATAAGCGCCGTTTTCTTCTTTCCCCTTCTTCTTCCTCACCTCACACACAGTCCAAAAAATGAAAATCAGAGACCCCCTCTCTAGAAACAAAGAACAGCGCCCCATCCCTAACCTTCTCTAATCACTTCTTCATCAGGGCAGCTCTCAAAACAGAGAACAAAAAGAAGGAAAAATCCCTCCTCCAAGTTTCCGCCATTCCCTCCTCACAACGCCGCCACCTCCAACCGGATATAAGCTCGCCAGAAAACCCATTACCACCAGTCGTTCTCCTTCATCTCGACCCCAAAGAACTTTAAATCCAAACCGAAAAGACACAAAAACATAAACAAAATAAATCAAGAAAAAAAAAGAGAAAAAACAATGAAAAATCGAAGTAGAAAAGAGGATTATGAAGCTGTCTCAGATTTCAGTTCATCCATTCGATATTTTCTGGGATTTCTAAATCGATCTAGCTTTTAAAATTGTGGGTTTGCCGATTCCGCTTGTTTCCTGGATTTGTTGAGCTTCGCTTGAGTTTCCTTGAGTCGACCAGATATAAAGATTCCGGTTGTAGATCTCGGTTGAGCTCTTCAGTTTGTTTCGAGTCAGTTGTTGTAATCGCGAAACTTCATTGATTGGAAAGCTATAATTCAGGTTCATATCTTTCTCTTTGATTTCTTTTATCTAAAATAATGGTGAATTGAAGTGTGATAGAGCCACGAGAATTTGCGCATAGTGTGGTGGGCATTTCAATTAATTCTTGTAGAATCTGAGTTGGAACTATTTCTTTTGTGATTTGTGTTCAAAACCGGAGATATGATATTCTACTCTTATCGCGTGACATTCTGTCTCACTGTTTGGTTATGCTGCTTCACTGTTTGGTTGTGTTTGAGATTTGAAATTCATTCGCATGTGCGCATTTTTAGGCCTATTGTAACTGTTTCTTGCAAATTGAAGGAGTGTGTCTTTAATTTTTGCATTTGTTGATCTTTGCCCATTAGTTCATTTGGAGATGTGCAATCTTTCATGTTAATCTCAATCGGAACTATTTGAATGACTGCTTGTAGTCTCACTTAGACTTTCTGGGGCTTAGTGTATATGGATATACATCTTCTATTTTCTATAAACTAAAGAGTGATGTAAGGATGTGTGTATGTATGTGAATTGATGCCATATATACATTTTCTCTGTGTGTGTGTGTGTATCAATGCCATGTTTAAGTTAATAACTAGAAATGTGGAAATATCTGTTATGATTGTTTAGTTGCTGTTAAACCGTGGTGCTTTAAGGTGGATTTTTCTTCTGTCTAAGCTTTAAGCTAAAGTTCCCATATTAGTCTCATTGGGTTTGAAGACAAAATGAGGGATGTATTGGAACACACCTTTTGAATTCATTTAGTGTTCTCTGTTGAGGTTCTAGTAGCTTTGTGCTAATTGTGGTCGTTTAAGAAAACTCTTGCTTAAACAACATGCTCCTCTAAGGCCCCTTTCCTTAAGGACCCATGTTAGTTCATTGCATTAGGAATGACCTAAATGCATTGGTTATGAAGCAGGAGGTAAATTGGTTTGGATGTGAACCCCCTGGAGTTCATGTACGTATCAGTGAACCTAACTGTGCAAGTCACCTGTTTTTTTAGAACCTTCCTTGGTTTTGTTTGATCTCTCTTAATGTGTTAATTTCGGGTGTGCATTTCATGTGACTCGACCACAGCTTTAAACAATGATAAAATCTCACTTAGCAATCACGGGTGCATTTCATGTGACGCGGTTGCGATGTGTCTAAAAACGACAAGTGCATGCCAACATGACTTGTTCCAAAATAAATCCACAAATATCAAATGGTTTATATACATATTCCGAGAAGCTAAAAAATATTTCTTTAGATAGAAGACCTAGAAAATAATTGAACATCGCCTCAAATAGGCATTTTAAAACCGTCACGACCATAGTCTTGACTATATAATCTACACTCGGGTGTGGCAACTCATGCCCCCGACTTTAACTCAAAATAATAATAAAAATCACATGTTTTAATTGCGGGTTCATTTCATGTGGCGCAGTTATAATGTGTCCAAAACGAACAAGTGCACACCATCGTGACTTATTTCAAGATAAATCCATAAACGTCAAAAGCAGTTAAAATTTAAAAAGCTAAATGCACAATAGGCTAAAACACGTAAACAATCAGATAATTTAGGCCAAATAATAATAGTTAAGCGACTGTGCTAGAACCACAGAACTCGGGAATGCCTAACACCTTCTCCCGGGTTAACATAATTCCTTACTCGAAATTCTGGTCGTAGACAAATCAAAACAGAGTCAAAATCCTTCGGTTTGGGATTTTCAAAACAAAATGGTGTCCCGGAGCATCGTCAAAAATCGGGGTGGCGACTCTGAAATAATAATAAATCCCAAAACCAAATAATGTCACTTAAAGTGGAAAAACTCACTTATTACCCTTCGTTAATCCGGGGTAGTGAGAAAGGAGGTGTGACAACTCTGGCGACTCTGCTGGGGATCGAACTCAGAATCTCTGGTTCAGGGTTCAAGAATTCGAGCTTAGAATAACTGTCATATTTTGGCTTTCATTATCTGATTTTACGTGTTTAAACCAAATGTGCTAATTGCCGCTTTTTACTGCTTTGATATTATCTGAACTGCATACAAACTGTGCCGAAACCCTTCTTCTCCCTCAGTCTTCCAAATCATCTGGGAAGTGTGCACTTCGTGTGACTTCTTTTCTGTTAGAGTCATCCAAAGTTTAGAACGAGGTACGGACAAGTTGCAAAGCCAGTGAAGTTTTTGTATTCCCGGTACGCTGCCCGAACCTCGGCTCGAGCTGTCCGCTCGGGTAAGCCTGGTCTAGAACAAAACCTCAGGATTCAAACTTAGAATGACATAACCTCATGTTGGATCCCTAGTAAATGCGTTGTTTGCATCGCATGCATTTGACTTAGGGGACTCAACACAGGGGTTGGGTCCGTCTAGGACAGATGAACCTGAAATAAAGGACCATCCTGATCCATCTTACCTGCTATGTGTGCATTATTTTGTTTCGGCTTGCATGTTGACCGGCTTCTAGAATAAAAAAGAAAAAAAAAACAAGAGTGAGAGGTAGGTATTTGAAATCTGAAATTCTGTCTTAAAAAAAATAAAATAATAAGTGAATGTCTTCAAAAAGTCATGTTTCCCCAGTTCCGTCAAAATTGACTGAACTACGCGGGTCTGATTCTCACCGGATGTGAGATACATAGGCAAACCTCATCGGTTCCGGGCCCCAATATTAAAAAACAAAATCCAAAGAGAATATTTTTCTATAATTCCTTCTTTAGGAGTATTTTCTTAGGAAATTCCAAACGAATAAAAGATAATAAAAAATAATAATAATAAAAGTTTTAGAACCCAAAATACTTTTTTTCATAAAAAAAAAAGGATAAATCAAAATACAAATATTCTCTACCTTTTTATTTTCCAATTTTTAAAATCCAAAAAAAAAAATATAATAAATATTTTTGAAACAAGAGAAGAGAAAGTTACCCAGAAACATCATGAAATATGAAATAAGAAACTGGACATACTGGAAACCGGGCAAGAGGATCAACAGAAGTTGTTGCTCATCATCATGTCCAAATTCTATGGAAGGAGCATTTGGTGATTGAGACTTTTCTAACTTTGTGTTTTGTTTTCCAGGGAACGATACTATAGCCATGTCCTACTATTTAATACACCTTCAAAGGGTGGTATTAGCAGACTCTGCTCAATCACATGAAGGGGTATTGAAATAGGCATCAACATGGAAGCATGGAGATATCGATCTCTCAAGATCTCATGCAGATGCTATGGTGCAAAGTTTTTCATCACCTAAGCCTGGTTCTGTTGGTTGTACAGTGGGTGGTAATGATTTGCAGTCTTTGAGCTTGTCTATGAATCCTGGTTCTCAATCTAGCTGTGTTACTCAAAGACAAATTTCTCCTAATGAGCTGGAATGTGTAGCCATTGAAACAAAGAAAAGGACTTCTGGAAAAGTTGTTCAAAAACAACCTGCTCATAGGAAATCTATGGATACATTTGGCCAGAGAACTTCTCAGTATAGAGGTGTCACTAGACATAGGTGGACAGGTAGGTATGAGGCGCATTTGTGGGATAATAGTTCCAAGAACGAAGGGCAAACAAGGAAAGGAAGACAAGTTTATCATGGGGGCTATGATATGGAAGAGAAGAAACTGCAGAAGCATATGATGTTGCTGCAATAAAATTCAGGGGTGTAAATGCTGTCACAAACTTTGACATATCGCGATACGACGTGGAAAAACTCATGGCTAGTAATACTCCTCCTGCTGGAGAATTAGCTAGGAGAAACAAAAAAAGAGAGCCAATAGAGTCCATTGAATACAACCTCACTGGTCACAAGAATGAAGAACCATGTGTTCAAAATGACAACAACAACAAACAACTGGAGCAGGGAGATATTTGGGAATACAATAGACTACCATGTCCAAATCCTTATGGAGGAGGTCATGGTAATGCTGTTTTTTACTAAGAATTTTTTCTTTCTGCAGGTGGTATTGCTGTGACTGTCTTATCCGATGATGACCCATAAAATGGTGGTATTAGTACTATGTACTCAACCCATTGAAGGGGAGTCATGGTTAAGCGCAAGCATAGTAGCTGTCAAAGGAAGGGGTAAATCATATGCCCAGATTCTCGTGGCCAATTCCTTGGATGATACTAGCACATGGAGACTCAGTACCTCAATGATGTTCAACAAGTCTAAGGCTCGGAGAATAGGCCAAGGAATGGAACATACAAGAGTTACAAAGCCTAAAGACACAAATAGGCTACACAGGTATATACTTGAACTAGGAAGAACAAGACAGAGGAGCAGCCAGCTTTTTCAGGTTGGTATATTACAAATACATTCAAAGGGGGGGTACATATCAGTACACAAAAAGAAAAAAAGAGAAGGAATCTTGAATTTGAAGAATGAGATGGTGATGAATGTGCGGATGTTATTGAGGATAGACTAGAGTCGCATTTGACATCTGGTGACTGGTTGCTTTCGACTGATGGGTATTCGACTACTTGGAGCAGCAGCCATGGATACAGGCACATGCTGCATCAGTAGGATTCACAATATGTCTTTGGCTTATTCTTTTATTTGCCTCATTTTATCTCTTCTTCTGATCTTATTTCAGGCAAAGGGCAGAAATGATTCAACTTGTCCAAAGTCCTTTTCATGTGGAAATATTACTGAGCTGAGCTTTCCTTTCTCTCGTTCCGCACAACCTGACTGTGGAATAGTGCCCATGACTGGTTGTGATGATGCTAAACGATTTCCAAAAATCCAACTGCTTCCTGGAGGAGATTGGTACCACTCTTTAGACACGCTGTATGATTACACAGTAGAGCTCGAGGACCCGAAGCTTCAAACAATGTTCAGTAAAAACTGCACGCCAGAAATTCTGACGCCTTATCTAGATGGAATAGTTAGCAAACTTCTTGTACTTCTGCAAGGAACACATGAAGACAGAAAGAAGAAGCCCTGATGGTTGCGCACAAGAAAGAAATTGAAGAAACAATGGATACTGTTCGTGAAGAAATGAAACTGTTAGCAGAAGTGGATCAGTCTTTTAAACTCATGTAACATGGCACTTTAATCTACTGTTCTATGTCCGTAAAATGTTCAATAGTGTGGTTTGATTGGGATCTTATGCGTGCTTACTTTACGAATTTTAATATGGTCTCGCACTTTTGAATGCTATTGTGGCTGGTGGTTATTTGCTTTGTTCGCTTGGAAAGTAGAATACTGATGTTTGCTGCTGGAATCAATGGTTTCTAGTGTTCACGATTGCACCTCAAATTGTGTGGTGATATAGATGGGTTTAATGAATTGCCGGAATTTTGTACTGGTGGTAAAATTCTGAGGTTCACCAGCGTGAATTAGCAGTGGTTTTCCTGTTCTGTTCGCTTAGAATCTCTTAACAGTTAGTGGGAGTTAAAATGGGCTGCCTCTGTTCAAATGACCTTTTATGGGTACATTGGGTCTCTTCTGCCAATAATTACACCACTAATTGCTCTTATGTTCTACAAGAATTGCTGGAGGATGAGTTAGTTTCCTCTTAGATGACAAGTTATTAGTTACTCTTGCTAGTGAGTCCAAGTTTCTTGGACCGATTCCGATGGTTGCTCTTATGGCTTTCCCGCCCGTGCCTCAAGGCAATATTGGTTATGGTCGGTTGAAGGCGGAGCCAAATTCCAATCATCCTATGAGTCTTCAACTTTCTTTTGTAAAGCTCGTTTATGTTAAATGCTTTTGTGTTGCATGTTTGCGGTTTCTTTGTTTTTTAAACAAATAAGCAAGTTGGTGGCGTAGACTTATGATTAATGAGAATGCTGCTGATAACAAGGGTGAACTATGTCTTCTATGTGGTGGGTAGTGTCAAAGCATGAAAGTTGGTACTTTTGGTTAAATTTGCTAGACTCACGCATGTCTTCTATGTTCCTGTCGAGCCTCTATTGTTTTCAATTATAGATTCACATATGAAAGTAATAGCATTCTTATATTGGAAATCCAAGGTTTGATAAACAAAGAACAGCTTATGTAATGTTATGATATTAGCAAATTCATTGTTGACAAAAAAAAAACAAAAAAAATCAAAATAATAATAATACAAAAGGCAAAAAATAAAAAAAAGTTCTCTTTCTTTTTTAGAAGTCTTCATAAAAAAAGAATCATCAAATAAAATCCGGAAAAAAAAAATCTTTTTCTTCCTTAGAAGTCTTTATTTAAAGCCCTTCTTTTGAAAATTTAGATGCAACATTCAAAATACAAAAAATATTTTCTTTCTTCTCTAAAAGTCTTTATTTCCAAAAAATTAAAAAATAAAAACAAAATCCAAAGTACAGGTTTCCGTTATCTTGAAATAGTTTCCCCAAAAGTTAAAAAAAAAAAGAGAGAAAAAATCAAATCAAAATCTCAAAAAATATTTTCTTGCTTTTTAGAAGCCTTTCTTTCAAACATTTCAATCAAAACATAAAAAATAAAAATAAAAAAGGAGCCAAAAAATACTTTCTTTCTTCTTTTAAAGCCTTTCTTTCAAAAATTCAAAAAAATAAAATAAACGAAATTCAAAAACAAAAGTTAGCTTTATTTACTCCATTCTCAATCTTCCCGAACTACGCAAGATTTGATTCATGCGGCGTCATGATACGTAGGCAATCCACATCGGATTCGATCACAGCCATAATTAAATTGAGTGAAAAATAAATAAATAAGAAAAAAAAATTGAGCGAAAAAATAAAGAAAGAGCGGAAAGCACCCAAAAAAAAGTGACAAGAAATAACTGGAAAAAAACAAAGAGTGAAAATAACAAAAAGAGAAAGGAAAAGAAACCGAGATATGAAAAAAAAAAAGAAGGAGAGACAAAAATGAAAAGGGACATCTAAAGACCGGGATGAAACATGCAACCGCTCAAACACGTTGTAGAAGCGTTTAACTTTTAGGTGCATTGCATCCCAATATGAGATTTCCTATATGTTAAATGTCTCAAAACTAACAAGGTTGTTTGGTATGCAAATTAGCTAGGTTTTGGTGGTTGGTTTTGTTGGTAGTCCGGTTTCCCATCCTTCACAAGGTCCAAAGGTAGAGATGGCCTCCGTCGGTAATTTGCCATTCATCGGTCCTGAGGATAGCCCGTCATCGGCTATTCCGCAGCCGAAATCAGCAACTGCTGAAGAAAACAGAATGTGGCATCACCGCATGTTGGAAATGTGGGACGCCTGGTCTAACGGCAGGGAACCGCCAAGTGTAATCCCTGGTTTTCCTGAGTTGATTCTCGGTTCATATGGGCTTTCCAACGACCTTGTGCCCAACCCACTCATCCCATGTGGGCACCCCCTAATGTCGTCTAATGGCCCCGGAATGCCTTCTATGGATCACCCCTAGGAGCCGGATTCAAGGGAACAACTGTCACGACCCGCATCCGGGTTGTGATGGCGCCTGTCGTGGAACCAGGCTAGCCAACCGTTACAACAATACTCAATTCATTTACTAGAGAAATTTACTCATTTTTGGCTCAACTCATAGAAATACGGAAATTTTTAATCAGTTAAAAACAGTCTAACAGAAGAAATAAGCTCCAACAATCAATCTAGGATCTGGAGTCACGCAGTCATGAGCTACTAACATCAATACAACTGAGAAATAATACTGAAGTTTTAAGTTTCCAATTTCTAATACAGGAGGAAAAATAAGGAAAAGAGGGACGGGACAGCGAACGCCAGCTGCTACCTCGTCGGCTCTGAGAGATAAGCTGCTATCACCGATCCGCGCCAAATCTCGGTGCACCTGGATCTGCACACACAGTGTGCAGGTAAGTAACGAAAACAACCTACGGTCTGAGGAGGTAGTGACGAACTCAACCTCCGTAAATAACAATTCGAATAATGAATATTTCAGAAATTAACCGAGAATATCAGTGACAATCATGTTATGTAAATGACCCTAGAACTTAGTCAAAATCCGTGAATAACAAATAAATGCCATGTATGTAGCATGCAACTCTCACAGGTGGTCCTCTCGGTACACATAATTGGCCATTGGCCCAGGGAAATCCATCCCGTAACATGTACGACGTGGTGACTCAGTCACTAAGTAGCGAGGGAGCAGGCCAATTCAGCCTTTCGGAGAAATCCATCTCCGGGATAGCATATTCATCCATAATCCGTACCAGGGAAATCCATCCCTCCATATCTCATAAACAATATATGTGCCAG
>ML279239.1:11331-33776 GCA_005239495.1 Nicotiana undulata | reverse complement strand
GCGGTATCTCAGCTAGCCAGCAACAGCAGTATCAGGAGACTCGAGGTATAATCTGCAGCGTCCGCAGATCTCCGAGTCCCCTTCCTATCTTGAAGTTGTAGTACTTGTAGATGAAACTATACGGTCTTTTCTATCCAGTTGTACATATTGAGCAATAGAGTAGCTTGTGATGTATTGTGATATTCCGGATTCTGGGTAAAGTAACTGTTAATGCCGAGCGGCGTCGACTTTACTATGATTTATTTCACTTACTGTTATTTTACATGTTTTATCTAAATTTTGCTTAAAGGATAGGCTTACCTAGTCGTCTAGACTAGGTGCCGTCACGAGACTCAGTCGGAGGGAGAATTGGGTCGTGACAGTATGGGTCCTAGACTACCCAGACATAAGCATAATCAGTAGCTACGTATGGACTCTCGTCACCTCGTGCGTACTTAGCTCCCACAAATAGAAACACATACTAATCAATTCACCTATGGGGTTAATTCCCTCTTACAAGGTTAGAAAAGAGACTTACCTCGTCTTAAAGCTTACTTTCCGGCCTCACATTCACTCTAAAGCCTCAACTCGGTGCCGAACAATCCAAAACTAGTCAAATGGTATATAAATTAATCAATACATGTTCAAAAGTTCATATTCCAACTATTAAAGTGATTACCTAACTCCCAAAGTAGGATTCCTAAAATTCATCCCCGGGCCCACGTGCCCGGATTCCGAAAATTTTTGAACAAAGTTGTTGCCCGTAACATCATGAACTCAAATATATGATTTTCACTAAATTCCGTTACAAATTTCATGGTTAAATCCTATTTTAATAAAAAACATAGGTTTTCACCTAAACCCATGGTTTTCACTAATTTACATCTTATAATCTTCCCATAAACTATATATTTAACTCACAATAGGAAGAAATTACTTACTCTCAGTGGCTAGGTTGAAATTCTCCTTTTTGAAGTTCCAGAATTTCCCAAGTGTGTGAAAAATGAGAGGAAAAGGCCTTAGTCCCGTATTTAAAACGAGTTTGTGCCTAGCTGAATTCCCCTCCTTCGCGAACGCGGAAGAAGCATCGCGTTCGTGAAGGCCTGAGCTGCCTGGGCATCGCGAACGCGAAGGGCAAAGTGCACTGACCCACGCTGGCCCCTTTCCCCTACGCGAATGCGAGAGGGGCTTCGCCAACACGTAGGCCTAGGATCACAAGGCTTCGCGAACGCAAGAGCCTCACCATAAACGTGAAGATAAATTGCTGACTGCCCCACGAATCCTTCTTCGGGAACGCGATGGCTCTCCCGCGTTCGCAAAGAAGGAAATCAGAACTTGAAAAAATTTGGTTTCCTCAACTTAGCTCTGGGCGGTCCGAAACACACCCGAGCCCCTCGGGACCCCGTCCAACTACACCAACAAGTCTATAAATATAATACGGACATGATCAAACTCTCAAAACGCGTAAAACTATAGCAAAACAACGAATCACACCCCAGAACCAAATTGAATCAAAATATGAACTTCAAGTTCCAATTGCTCCTAACGCGCCGAATCATACTTATACTACTCTGAATGACATCAAATCTCACGTGCAAGTCTTAAATCACCATGCGGTACTATTCCCGATCTAGGATTCCCATTTGGACCTCGATTTCACCAAAATTTACTCCAAACCAAATTTAAAGAACTTCAAAACCTTCAAAGAACCAACTTTCACTATTAGGCGTTGAAACGCTCCCAGGTCATCCAAAACCCGATCCGAGCATACGACCAAGTCCAAATCATCATACAAACCTATTGGAGCCGTCAAATCCCGATTCCGAGGTTTTTTACTCAAAACATTGATCGAAGTCAAACTTAGCCTTTTTAGCCAACCTGAAGGAAGCAAGTGTTCCGATTTCAACCCGAACCCTTCCAAATCCCGAACTAACCATCCCCGAAACTCATAAAATAGTAAAAGCACGTACGAGGAGTCTTATTTAGGGGAACGAGGTTCTAGCAAGCAAAAAACCCGGTCGAGTCGTTACATTCTCCACCTCTTAAACAAACGTTCGTCCTTGAAAAGGTCTAGAATCATACTTGGAGTGCTGAATAAGTGTGGATATTTGCTCTGTATATCCTCCTTGGACTCCCAATTCGCCTCTTCAAATGGTTGGTCCCTCTACTGAAACTTTACTGCAGAATCCTCTTGGATATCAACTGGCGAACCTGCCTATCAACAATGGCAACTGGCTGCTCCTCATAACCTAGGCTCTCATCTAACTGAGTCGTGCTAAAGTATAACACATGTGACAAGTCGACATGATATCTCCGGAGCATAGACACGTGGAAAATCGGATGAACTCTCGATAGACTGGGAGACAAAGCAAGCTCATAAGCAACCTCTCCAACTTGCCTCAACACCTCAAATGTGCCTATAAACCTTGGGCTCAACTTGCCACTCTTCCCGAACCTCATAATCCCCTTCATCGGTGAGACTCTCAAGAGAACCTTCTCGCCCACCATAACTGATACATCACGCACCGTCTGATTCGTGTAACTCTTTTGTCTGGATTGTGTTGTACAGAGTTGCTCCTGAATGAACTTTACCTTTTCTAAAGCATCCTTCACCAAATCAGCACCATATAACTTAGCCTTGCCTGGCTCAAACCACCGGATGGGAGAACGACATCGCCAACCATATAAATCCTTAAATGGAGCCATCTCGATGCTGGACTGATAATTTTTGTTGTAATAAAATTCGTCCAAGGGAAAGAATCGATCCCACTGCCCTCCAAAGTTAATAACACATGCTCTGAGCATGTCCTCCATGATCTGTACTGTCCGCTCCAACTGCCTGTCGGTCTGTGGATGAAATGATGTGTTGAGCTCTCTACGGGTCCCCATCTTACTCTGTACTGCTCTCAAAAAATGCAAAATAAACTGAGGGCCTATATATGATATGATGGAAACAAGAACACCATGCAATCAAACTATCTCCTGAATATAACTTTGGGCCAACCTCTCTGAAGTATACGCAGTCACAACTGGAATGAAGTATGCCGACTTAGTCAACTTGTCGACAATGACCCAAACTACATCAAACTTATGCAAGGTCCGCGACAACCCAACTATGAAGTCCATAGTAATGCGCTCCCATTTGGTATAGTCATCTGTCCAAAGGGGCTGTGATGTGGTATCATAACCTCCCCCCGAACTCAATAGATTCATTTTCCATGTTGGCAGACTCTTTTGTAAAGGCACATGTTGGTGCCATAAAAGTTGCTACGAGAAAGTCCGATGTGTTCAAAATCAAACAAAGAGAGAACGAGATGCTAAGGGAGTTCGTATCCTATTTCCAGATGGAGCGAATGGAATTACCACCAGTCTCCAATGACTGGGTAGTGCAAGATTTCACCCAAGGTCTGAATGAACGAAGCTCAATAGCTTTGAAGTAGCTGAAGCCAAACTTGATCGAGTATCCTGCCGTAACTTGGGCGGATGTGCACAACAGGTACCAATCAAAAATCAGGGTCGAGGATGACCAATTAGGATCCCCCTCGGGCTTAGTGTATCCAACCAGGATACTAATAAAGGAATCAAGATGTATTGAAAGGGAAACGAGACCAAATAAGGAAAGATATCAACCATATGTCGAAGACCAAAGAAAACTTTGAGGCGCGATATAACTCAAAACGATCGAAGGGTGGACCGAGGCCAAAATTCCAGGGGACTCATGAGCAAAACCGGGTTCGACAGGCACTCAGGACCGTTGGAGGTACCCCGATTGTCAGAGTACAACTTCAACATCGATGCCTCAGACATCGTATCATCCATAGGCCAGATTAGAGATACCAGGTGGCTCAAGCCCATGCAGTCGGATCCTTCCCAGGGGAACCCCAACTTAATGTGCAAATACCATGGAACTCACAGTCATAGGACCGAAGATTGCAGATAGCTTCGAGAGGAGGTAGCCCGATTGTTTAACGAAGGGCACCTTCGAGAGTTCTTCAGTGACCGGGCCAAGAATCATTTTCGAGATAGAGATGCAAATAGGAAGAATGAACAGGAGGAGCCGCAACAGGTCCTTCATATGATCATTGGAGGAGTCGATGTCCCACAGGGGCCCATATTCAAACAGACAAAAGTATCCATCAAAAGGGAGAACCGACCTCGGGACTACATCCCGAGGACACCCTTACATTCAGCGAGGAAGACACCGAGGCCTTATCTTATCCTCATAATGATGCACTGGTAATTTCTTTTCTTTTTAATTAAGTTCAAATTAAACGTGTGCTCGTGGATCCAGGTAGTTCGGCAAATAAAATCAGGTCGAGGGTCGTAGAGAAGCTCGGGTTGCTCGACCAAATCATACCCGCCTCTCGAGTCCTTAATAGATTCTACATGGAGAGTGAAACAACAAAGGGAGAAATCACCCTCCCTATCAATGTGGCCGGGACCATACAAGCCACAAAGTTTCATGTCATCGAAGGTGACATGAGGTACAACGCCTTACATGGAAGTCCATGGATACATAGCATGAGAGCAGTGCCATCAACTCTTCATCAAATGATGAAGTTTCCAACAAAGGATGGCGTGAAAACGGTGTATGGAGAGCAGCGTGCAGCCAAAGAGATGTTCGCAGTACATAACTTAGAACCAGTATCGGCTCCATCTACCTCGGAGAAGTCCAAAGCGAACGGGCAGCTAAATAGCAATCACAGCCCATACCCTCGGTTGAGTCCAAGGGACAGGTGATCGATGAACTGGTGGTCGAGGACGGAGAATAAGACTTCCTCACCCCCCAAGCCTTTGTTGCCCGAGGAATCAGATGCAACAAAGTCCATTATCGAAGAACTCGAGCAGACTGTATTGATCGAGCATCTTCCAGAACAAAAGGTATACCTAGGAACGAGATTAAACCCCGAACTCAGGAAAAAAACTTGTTCAATTTCTTATTTATAACATTGATTGCTTTGCTTGGTCCCATTTAGATATGACAGGTATCTCACCATAGATAACCACTCATCGACTAAGTGTCGACCCCAGGTTCAAATCGGTGAAGCAAAAAAGGAGACCTCAGTCTGAGGTAAAGCATGCATTCATCAAAGATGAGGTAACCAAACTTTTCAAAATATGATCCATTAGGGAAGTAAAATACCTTGAGTGGCTAGCTAACGTAGTAGTAGTCCCAAAAAAGGGAAATAAAGTTATAATGTGTGTAGATTACAAAGATTTGAACAAAGCATGCCCTAAGATTCCTTCCCACTGCCAAACATCGACCGTTTGATTGATGCTACGGCTGGCCACGAGATCCTTACTTTTCTCGACGCCTACTCCGGGTACAATCAAATTCAAATGAACCTGGAGGACCAAGAAAAGACTTCGTTTATCACGAAGTATGGCACATATTGCTATAATGTAATGCCCTTCGGGCTGAAAAATGTAGGAGCTACATACCAACGCCTAGTTAATAAGATATTCAAATATCAAATAGGCAAGTCTATGGAAGTTTACATTAATGACATGTTAGTTAAGTCCCTACGCGCAGTGGACCATTTGACTCATTTGCAGGCAACACTCAATATCCTAAGAAGGTACAACATGAAGCTCAACCCCGAGAAATGCGCCTTTGGAGTCAGATCGGGCAAATATTTGGGCTTCATGGTGTCAAATAGGGGGATCGAGATTAACCCCGATAAAATCAAAGCCATCGAGGAGATCACCGTGGTAAACAATGTGAAAGCAGCACATCGGTTGACCAGGCGGATAGCAGCCTTAGGGCGATTCATCTCGAGGTCCTCGGATCGGAGTCATCACTTTTTCTCCCTTCTCAAGAAGAAAAACAACTTCGAATGGACTCCGGAATGCCAACAGGCCTTGGAAGAATTAAAGGGGTATCTCTCGAGCCCACCTTTGCTCCATATCCCAAAGAGGATGAAACATTATACCTTTATTTGGACATGTCTGAAGTAGCGGTAAGTTGTGTGTTGGTTCGAGAAGAACAACGTATGCAATTCCCTGTCTACTACGTAAGTCGGACCTTAGGAGATGCTGAAACCAGGTATCCTCACTTAGAAAGATTATCCCTTGCGTTAGTAAGTGCATCTAGGAAGTTGAAACCATATTTTCAACGTCATCCTATATGTGTCTTAACTACATATCCACTTCGGAACATCTTGCATAAGCCCGAATTATCGGGCCAATTGGCTAAATGGGCCATCGGACTTGGAGGGTATGATATCGAATATCAACCTCGAACGACTATCAAGTTGCAAATTTTGGTAGACTTCATGGTCAATTTTACGCATGCCCTTTTGCCCGAAGTAGAGAAAGAACTCTTGTTAAAAACGGACGCATCATCGGGGGTATGGACCCTCTTCACTGACGGAGCCTCAAATGTGAAAGGGTCCGGGCTCGGTATAGTTCTAAAATCGCCTACGAGCGACATAATTAGACAATCCATAAAAACATCGAAGTTGACTAACAATGAGGCCGAGTATGAGGCCATGATTGCAGGTCTCAAACTAGCCAAGGGCCTAGGAGCAGAGGTCATCGAGGCAAAATGTGACTATCTTTTGGTGGTTAACCAAGTAAATGGAAGCTTTGAGGTTCGAGAAGATAGGATGCAAAGATACTTAGAAAAGCTTCAAGTGACATTGCATCGCTTCAAAGAGTGGACCCTGGTCTACATACCTCGAGAACAGAATAGGGAGGCAGATGCACTCGCAAACTTGGGTTCGTCTGTTGAAGAAGATGACATAGTCCCAGGGACTGTCGTACAACTATCAAAGTCAGTGATCGAAGAGGGCCTTGCAGAAATCAACTCACCGAGTCTAACATGGGATTGGAGGAACATGTACATCGACTACTTGAAATAGGGAAAGCTCCCCACGGACCCAAAAGAATCAAGGGCCCTTCGAGCCAAAGCAGCCCAATTTTCACTCGACGAGAATGGAACATTGTATAAAAGGACCTTCGACGGAAGACTAGCGAGATGCTTGGGACTGGGGGGCACCGATTATGTGCTACGAGAAATCCACGAAGGCACTTGTGGAAACCATTCCGGTGCCTATTCCTTAGTTCGAAAGGTTATCGGAGCAGGTTACTACTGGGACAACATGGAAAAGAATGCCAAGGAATTTGTTCAAAAATGTGACAAATGCCAAAGATTCGCACCAATGATTCATCAACCCGGTGAACAACTACACTCGGTCCTATCCCCGTGGCCATTCATGAAATGGGGGATGGACACCGTCGGCCCCCTACCAACGGTGCCAGGTAAAGCTAGATTTATCTTATTTATGACTGACTACTTCTCAAAATGGGTAGAAGCGCAGTCCTTCGAGAAGATAAGAGAAAAAGAAGTCATCGACTTCATTTGGGACCACATCATATACCGATTTGGGATCCCCTCCGAGGTTACATGTGATAATAGGAAGCAGTTCATCGGCAACAAGGTGACAAAATTACTCGAGGATCATAAAAACAAAAGGAACCTATCAATGCCTTACCGCCCAAGTGCGAATGACCAAGCCGAGTCCACAAACAAAACTATCATTCAAAACTTAAAGAAGAGGTTAGAGAATGAAAAGGGGACGTGGAGAGAAGTGTTGCCCGAAGTACTATGGGAGTATCGAACAACTTCAAACTCGAGCACAGGGGAGACCCCGTTCTCTTTGGTATATGGGTCCGAGGCATTGATACCAGTCGAGGTCGGGGAACCGAGTGTCAGATTTCAGCATTCCACCGAGGACTCAAACAACGAGGCCATCAACACTTCCCTCGAGCTACTAGATGAAAAGCGCAAGGCCGCACTGGTTTGAATGGCCGCTCAAAAATAAAGGATCGAAAGATACTACAATAGAAGAACAAACCTTCGATACTTCAGAGTCGGGGACTTGGTTCTAAGGAAAGTCACCCTCAACATTCGAAACCCAAATGAAGGGAAGTTAGGCCCTAGCTAGGAAGGACCGTACCGTATCATCGGGGTAGTAGCAAAGGATCCTACAAGCTTAGCACTATGGAAGGCGAGCAACTACCGAACAATTGGAATATATCACTGCTCAAACGATATTATTGCTAAGGTATAACCTTCTCCTTTTTCATTTATATTTCATACTTACTTTTTGCAGGTGTTCGATTGGAGATATTGAAGAACCTTTCAACTCGAAGACCTAGGGTTTTAAAGCATGCGTTGCACTCTTTTTCCCTTAGATCGGGTTCTATCCCAAATGAGTTTTACCGGCAAGGTTTTAACGAGGCAACACTTATATGCTACCTAAGGAAAACTCAACAAGTATTCAAGGATTCGTTTCTATCAATCTCGAATACTGGGGGGCATCACCCTCGGAGGTTACTTTTTCAAAGAAAGCAAGTTATGCCGAAGAGGGTCTCGATAGGAGAATGTTGTAATGGGCCAAACGGTCAAATGAACCGTGTCCATGTAGAATAGTCGAGCCCCCGATGGCAAAAACATGTACGCATGTATCAATCATTTGAAGAAGCATTCTTATTATATCACCTTGTGCCTCAAAGAAGTCTATTATTTTCATTAAACAGCTCCAGGGACAAATACACTCGGGGACTGTCTTCGACAGTCAACATACCGAGTCATCAAAAACTCAAACTCATAAGACCTCAATGAGGCAAACTCAAGCTTATAAGACCTCAATGAGGCATACTCGAACTTATAAGACCTCAATGAGGCATATCTAAACTTATAAGACCTTAAAAAGGCATTTCCCCGATATTAAGGTCAAGGCTATATACTCGAACTTATAAGACCCTTAAAAAGGCATACCCTCGATATTAAGGCCGAGGCCATTTCACTTGGGGACTAAAGGCTACGGTCAAATATAAAGACTACGGTCATATGAAAAGGCTACGGCCAAAATAATGCAGCTCGGAGACGTCCGGCTTCTGCCATAAAACTAAAGGCCTTCAAATACTTCAAAAAAAAATGGTTAAATCAGGCTACCCTCGGCATAAGCAAAGGGGCTTCGATAATATCATCTCCGAACAATGTGAAGGCTTCGAAAAAATCAGCCTTCGAGAGAACCTCACGAGGCACTCAATATTAGCCACACATCGACTTGTAATCGAGGTTACTGTCAATCGAACCGTCGAAAAGTCGGACGGATATAATGCATGCCAAGGCATAACAAAATTTTTAAAAGTCTTTAACGAGAACAGGGGAAAATTGTAGCTATTTTAGAGGTCTAATTGACCCAATCTAAAAAGAGCCTAAGGGCCAACCTAAAGAGCCTAAGGGCCAACTTAAAGAGCCTAAGGGACAACTTAAAAGAGCCTAAGGGCCGATGTTTTAAATCCTACGGGCTGTTACTTAAAAAAAACTAAAGGCCGGAGCACGCCTTGCCCGAGACTTTTACCTAGTTCGGACTCAAGAGTCCTGAGCTAAAGCTTAACTCGAAGATGGGA
Source organism: Nicotiana undulata (assembly GCA_005239495.1). Classification (NCBI taxonomy): domain Eukaryota; kingdom Viridiplantae; phylum Streptophyta; class Magnoliopsida; order Solanales; family Solanaceae; genus Nicotiana; species Nicotiana undulata. The sequence continues at coordinate 24,374 of ML279239.1, read as the reverse complement.
CTCTAAGTGATCACCTATTATCATGTCATCGATCAAAGCACAAAACCTAAGGGTTTTATATTCTAAGTCCAACACATCGGATTGATTGTCAATAAGCATCAAATCGCATTTCGAAAGTACAGGAAAGACAGGAATTAACGAAGAACGAAGATGAAACAAAATGATCCTTTCACAAAAACATATTTACAAAGCTCCCACATGGAGCCCTTACATAAAAAAGGAAAATAAAAAAGAAGCTTAATCTTCTGATGGGATCACTCGATCAGAGGAAGTTCCCTCGGGAGCCGCACTCTCGACGGCTTGACCCTCGGGAGCCTAATAATCGGCGGCCTCTTCCCCTTCGGCGAATTTGTCCTCATCTTCACCACTCTCCGAGCCACTAACGGAATCCTCGTGGGGAGGGAACAGTGTAACCGATTCTTCTTCTAAGGCCTTCACTTTCTCGATCTCGACGGAAAGATCGAAACCTTTGGCGTGTATCTCCTCGAGAGCCTGCCTTCGAGATTCCAATCGAGCATAGCCAAGGGCATGAGTCATCCTGAGCTCGGCTTCAACAGATACCTTCTTAGCATGAGCGTTTGCAGCAGCAACATCAGTCTGATACGAGGACATGAGTGCATCCATTTCGGACTTGATTTTTGATTACTCAGCAGCCGATTCAGCATGAAGCTCCTTATATTTACGTCTTTCTCCCTTTACACCTTGAAGTTGGTGCTCAGCCGAGGACAGTTTCTCTCAAAGGGTTTCCTTCTCGGAGGCTACCTCGTCCATACGCTGTTTCAACCCAAGGGCCTCAGTATCTTTGACCCTTAGCTCCTCCCGAAGTTGCCCCACCAGGTCATCCTTCTGCTTGAGCTGCAAAGATTAAATTGAGACATTAAAACACCAAAATAAGTAATTATAAAATAAGCCCGGAAAGGCTATGGTACATGCTCGATGAAATCGGCCCGCTCTCGAGACTCTTTGTCCGAAAGGGCTCGGAGGTCATTAAGTTCCCCCTCTTTTCTTACGTAGAGGGCCTTGAGGTCATCGTGTTCCCGCATGAGCCTCCCAAGCTCTTCTTCACATTGGGCAAGCTCAGCCCGAGATTTGGAGAAAGCCTTATCGTAGAGCATCACAACCTAGTCAAGAAGAAAGGAAGTCCGAAAGGCACAAATTAAATCCCAAACATAATTATTAAAGGACAAAGTATACCTGTTTTCGAAGCTTATCAGCCTCTTCGAAGATAAACGAGGCATCGAGGTCGGGGCCCTCCCTAAGCCCGACAAGACACTCTTCGAAGATATCGTTCTCCCCGAGGGATGCCCCCGCTTCAGAAGTCTTCATATCACGAGCATCCCGTATCTGCCCGTCAGAAAAGGATGGGCCTTGAGGGGAGTCGCCCATGTCGATCACCCCGAGGGGATCAATCGGGGCTTTCTCCTTCCTTCGAGGAGCTTCGGGGTTAGTTTCTTCAGGCCCTTCAGTCGAGTGCTTTTCAGCACAAGACATGCCCTGGTTATCAGTCGACTCTAGAACTTTGCCCGAGCTCCCTTCGGGAACCTCCTCAATTCGAGGTTCGACTGCATTGGTAGTCTTTGGTACAACAGTCTTCGGCTTGGAGGCCTCTGAAGCATCAGTTCTTCCTCTTCCTTCGATCACTAACAGGCATCGATCATCCTCCTCGACCTCAACACGAAGGCTCTCGGCAGCTTCCGGTGTTAAAGCCACCGTATCGGCCTTAGATTTTCGAGCTTTGGCCTTTTGGTTTCGGGGACTCCGCCGACGTCTCCTTTTCCTCTTCTTATCCTTGGCACGTTTTGGGGTATCTACTTCGCCAGGTGGGGGCAGCCTCATAGAAACGGCTTCTCCAAGGCCTACATAAGCACAAAAGGTTAAGTATGCTACCAAGAGATATTTTCACTAAGGAATTCAAATGCGATGGTAATAAAACCTCACCATGGTTCTTGGCCCCCCATTGGCCTCTAGACAAGTCGCGCCAGACACGCTCAACGTATGCGGAGGTGGAATCTAGTTGTCGAACCAGCCCGGGAGGTCCTTGACCGCACCGGGGCACCATTCGACGGCTGCATCATCGAAAGGGAATTAGTTCGAAGGGAAGAAAAAAAATAAACATTTGATTAACGAAACATGTTCTATGAGTCGACACTTATGGTTCATATTCAACTCCTCGGGGAATGGCATCTTCACAATAGGAATCAGGTCAGAGGTCTTGACTCGAACGAAGCGGCTCATCCACCCTCGGTCCTTATGTTCATCGATGCTAGCGAAAAAAGGCTTCGATGATCGACGTTGTAGTTTAATCAAGCCACCTCGATAGAGACGAGGGTTGTACAGTCTAATCAGATGGTTGAGGGTGAAAGGCATCCCCTCGACTATGTTCGAAAAATACCTGATTAGGTAAACGATTCGCCAGAAGGAGGGATAGATTTGGCCAAGCGTCACCCGATATTGTCTACAAAAATCAAGGATCATTGGATCTATCAGTGGCAAAGAGGGTTCTACGGGACCTAAGGTGAATGGGTACGTGTATACGCTAAGGAAGCTGGCTTTGTGAGTGGTTATGTCCTCTTCAGGTGAAAGGATCTCCACATGTACCGCCTCCCCCTAACATCAATCAGCCTTCACTTTTCCGGTCTCGGTTATCAGACTGATATATCGAGACATGGGTTCACATCGTTCCCCAACCGAAGAAGGTTTTTCGACCTTGAAATCAGAGGATGTTTCACAAGGCTTGGGGGTACACTCCTCAACACGAGGAGGTACTACCGTTTTTCTCTTAGACGAGCGTGTTGATGAAGGGGCTTTCTCTTTTTGGGGAGCTGTCTTAGAAATTTTTTCCACGTTTGTTGTGAAATCTCATAATATGAAAAAACCGGTTAAGAAATGAACACAAAGGAAGAGTGAATGCAGAGAAAAGTTAGTGAGGATTTGAAGATGTTGTAGAAAGTAAAAGTATAAAAAGTGAAGGGTTGGGGTATTTATAGGGGACATTTATGCATGTTGGAGAAGGCAAAAGGACGACCAACAGCTGTTGATGACTTTTCGAGAACCGTGCAAGCGTGACCTCTGCACGACCTTTCTGTCACATCAATCACTGACCTCGCGTGACTCACGCCATGATGGGGACATCGAAGAGTCAAGAATTCAAAATGTTTCTTATCATTCCATTGTAAGAAACGCGGAGACTATCTGTATACGGCCAAAATAGGAGGAGTCCGATTTTGAGCTTTCTGTTGCGTCGAGCCCGAGCTCGAAGGGTCCGAAATAAAATTCGAGTCGATCTTAGAACATACACTTCGAGAAGGTACATCGAGGACCCGTCACGATCTACCTCGAGGCAATACAAAATCGATGACAGTTAAGGAAAAACGGGAAATTCCCAAGGACACGTGGTTAGGACGAATAGGATTTGTTAGAAATAGTACAACTTCGTACTAAACCGTTATACAACTGTACCAATAGTATTCTTTGTCATAATGATAAATGTACCATATTAGTGTTTCCCTCCTATATAAAGGGGATCCCAATCATTTGTAAAGGAGACAATTCACAGCAATAGAACATTCTACTCTGCTTTTTCTCGTTTAACGTGCTCAATATTATTCTCCAGCTTTATTATTCTTCATTTATTGTTCATCATTTATTGATATTGGCTGACCTCGAGACCTCCGAGGTTACTAAGCTCGAGGCCCCACTCTTGTGACAACATTGGTTTGGCTATCACATTCTTCTTACTTACCTTTATTATTCCTTGATTCTTAACTAGTATTAAAATAAATTACATATTTTTAGAACCACAAATCATTTTTAATTATTAATACCATTTTCGAAGTAAACCATGTTAGAGACAGAAAAATTGTAAAGTTCACCAAAACTTTTCCTAGTGTTTCTATTATCTTTGACATGTAAAATGAGTCACTGGCTTAGATGAGTACTTTGTGCAGCTTTTTACTTCCTTTTTTTTTTTACCGTTATTACACATAGAAGCTTCATTTTTTCCGCCTTTTGGAGCTCCTATGAAGCCTTTTGATTATTATTTGGTTATTATTCAAGCCAGTATTGGTGGTTTGGTGTTGCTCTTTGCTTCTTGTGTTAATTGCAAACGCAATAAATTATAAGTCTAAGGAATTATAATTTATCCTTACACCGATTTTGCTGCTACTTCCGACATGAGCGATTATGGAAGGTCTTTGTGTAGGAAACATGGTGCATTGATTTGAGCGGTATTTCTATATCTTTCCCCACACTATTATTTTCATGCGTTGCTTCTGGGTTTAATAAGTCTAAGGAATCACCAATTGTTTGCTAGATATCATTTTTTTTTCTTTGGCAGCTTTTCTTTTAGTTTGCCTGCTATGTGTTTGTGAAATTGCCTTCTAACAGTTCATCTTCCCATGTCACAATGCCAAGCTGAATCAGGATTCTCACTTATCATATAAAACGCCAAAACTGAACCTCCCATGAGCACACATGAATGTATCAGTTGGAACGATAGTCATTCCACGCAAATATATGGCAGAGTACTTGAACTATGGTTAAGATTTTATTAAAGAAGAAGTGATTGAAGTAGAAGAAATTAAGCTATCTTTGACTAATAATGCCATTATTCTGTCACAACAAGTTTTCAACTGATCTTGGAGTTTGAGAAAGCTTATGGAAACTTGCCTTTGTGGTTCTAGCGTAAAATAGAACTCCCAAATCCTGAAAGAGAGGCCAATACGTGTTACAGTGGTCATTACCTATTAATCATTAATCACTAGCTTTGTTAGACCCTTGTAGATAAAGCAGCATATACTATTTCCTTAAGAACGATGAGAATGAAGCTTTACCACTGATATTTTGTATACCAAGCAAGGCTATTACAGGTACTCGCACAAGATTTACTTTGCTTTTATGATTATGCATTTGTTGGTGAGCTTGTGGTTACTAATATCTTATTGAAGAATAATTAGTAGTATTATAAAATTTTAACTTGGCCAAACAACTAAAAGATGAGTAATGCTAACTCCATTTCGCTCATAGAAAAGAAATGCATTAGAGATGAAATAAGAGAGCCAAATTAAACATAAATGAGAAAGAGGAACCGAAACAAAGAGATCTGTATTACATCGCCATTGAGTTCTGCAAAGACTACAAACATTTTCCTGAAGTCATCCAATTCTACCTGCCCTCACTTGATCAAGAAAAATATAGATATCACGACACAAATCCATTATAGGTCGTGATGGCGTCTAACTGTCGGGCAAGTCAGCGATAACCGATTAACTTGATTACTCATTTTAGTATTTTTGAAATCATAATTTTGTTCTTCAATTAAATGAGAGATAAAAATTAACAGAATAGGTGATAATATTTTCACAACTACGATACTGAACAACCCATAATCACCCCCAAAACCTGGTGTCACAAGTGCATGAGCATTAACTAGGGAGTAAAATAAAATACAGCATCTGTCCGGAATACGAATTAGATAGGAAAAATATAAATAACTCTGAAGGAGACTCTGTTGGCTGCGGATTGCAACATGGAATGCTGCTCACCTAAGTCCCCGCATTAACCACGCATCTGCACCCAAAAGGTCGCTAGATATATATGTACCTGCACAAAATTGTGCAGCAAATATAGTATGAGTACGTAAATCAACGCGTACCCAGTAAATATCCCGTCTAACCTCGAAGAAGTAGTGACGAGGGGTCGAGTCAGACACTTACTATGGGCTAACAATAAAATACCGATGTTATAATTAAGCATGGATTACATAATATAGCTAAAACTCTACCACCAGAAATAATAAACAATCCCTTTTACTAATAGAAATTTCTAAATTTATTTTCATCATTTAACAATTTATATCTCAAGCCAATGGAACCATGTCAATTATTATTAGTTCCTACGAATCATCATGCGCAAGTCATGTCGAGGTCGTACGACTCGATCCAACATATAAATATAAATTGTACACTGCCAAGGGTCGAACGACACGAACCATAGATGAAACTTTACCCCGCTCGCGGAATATATTTGCGACGCGGTTGAACATAGATTTTTCAAGTTATTATAGTATTCCTCAATTCTTCTCAAAAATACGAAATTGAAATGAAAACATTCAAATCACGAAATCCTCAATTCCAACTCTTTTCAAGGTAGTTAATAAGCATACTCAATCCCGATTCTTTTCTGTCACAACCCAAATTTTCAACCCTAAAGATCGTGATGGCGCATAACATCACACTCGCTAGGCAAGCCAATATTAGAGTTCGATTAACTACTTTGCCTTGATTATTTACTTAAACACAATAAGACCAATTTAAAGTAAATTAAATCTAATGATTTCCAACGGTTAAATTACATAAATAAAATAATAAACTAATAAATAAACCGAACCACGAACTAATTATATAATAACTCTAAGACTACCCGAGTATCTGGTGTCACAATTCACGAACTTCTAAGAATACTACAAATAATGGGATGAAAGAAATAATATAACTGTTTTGAGAAAAATATAAAACAGTCTCTACGAAGTAAGAGAAGACTCTCGGGATCTGCGAACGCCGAGATATACCTCGTGCCTCCGAATGATGGATATCCGCAACTAAAAATCTCTAATGATGACCGATACCTGGATCTGCACAAAAGTGTGCAGAGTGTAGTATCAGTACAACCGACCCCATGTACTGAGTAAGTGCCGAGCCTAACCTCGACGAAGTAGTGACGAGGCTACGGCGGGGCATTAAACATATAACCTATGACAATAATAAATGAAGCAAGAAGAAAATCTAAAATCATTAAATAATAACTGCAACAACAATTAAAATAACTCAGTCACCTTTTCCAAGTCTCAGCTATAACCAATTCTCAAATAAACTTCCAAATTTCCAAGCTTGGACTTTATAATAACAGTAGTGTAAAATAGGGAAAATAGTAAAGTAAAACAGTAAGTTTTCAAATCTCTGTTTTCTTTGAAAATCAGTAAAACATAAGTGTCGTCCCTTATTGCTCATTGTTGCGGCGTGCAACCCGCTCCCACCTGTTCACCTTATTGCTCCTCCCTAAATATATACCACCCTTATTGCTCCTGTTGCGGCGTGCAACCCCCTCCCACCAGACATATCATATCAGTTTATTATAAATTTTCACAATTCAGGCCAAGCCTTTCACAATACTTTTGTCTCAATGATTATAAGCAAAAAAACTATATTTTTCTCATAACTTCATAAATATCATCTCAACCATGAAACCAACAGGAATATAAATATATATATATCTCGTAAAACAATGTCAAACTGCTCAACCTTTATGTACCACAAGGAAACCAAGAAAACAACCAATACTCCTCCAAATTAATTACAACAAGACTTAACAACAAAATAACAAAGCCAAGTAATCATAGAAACAAATAATGACCATAAAACAATTAAGACATGAATCAATTAAATTGGAAACAGGGAAGGGATCATGTTTAATAGACAATTTGGTGGTGCATAGATACTCGTCACCTCACCTATACACCGCACACATGCAAATTCATATAACAAATAAGTGGGGATTCCCATTCCCTCAAGTCAAGGTTAAACCAAGCACTTACCTCAAATTCGCAGGTCACTCACTGCTCAATTATAGCTTTTCCCTTTGAATTCACCTCCAATACACTAGAATCTAATCATAATTAACTTAATATCATTAATTAATGCTAAAGGAACTAACTTTACTGAAAATTATAATTTTTCCTAAGTTTTCTCAAAAAAAGTTAAAACCCGACCCCGGGCCTGCCAAACTCGGGGTTCGGACCAAATTATGTTTACCCATTCACCCACGAACCCGAATATACAATTAGTTTCGAAATCCGGCCTCAATTCGAGGCAAATATTCGATTTTAACAAAATTTCCTAATTCTACCCAAACCTTCAATTTTTACCATGAAAATTCCTAGTTTTTTATTTAAAAGTGATGAAAAACATTGGGTAATTGAAAGATTAAAGTTCAGAATTGATTACCTATGACTTGGGGATGATATTTGGTGAAGAAATTCGTTCTTAGGGCTGCTGGGTTCGAAAATTTGAAGAAGAAGAAGTCTTCACGTGTTATATATATTTTTCTGCCATATATTATGCCTTGTTTCTCATGCCAAACGATCCCTAAACTCAATTTTTATATCTCCAATGGATGCCTTGTGAAATGTTAGTAAAGTTAGGCTTTTGCATCACTCAATTTGACCTTATAATGAAGGAGATATGTAGAATTTAATATTTGCAAACAGTGCAGATTTTTAATACGCCGTCAGGGACAATTTCGTAATTAACCCGAAAAATCTTGCAACCTTAGTAAAATAACCATAAAATCCTCATACGATGTCGAAATTCGATGATTCTTTTTGTTACGGTTCCGTAATTACGAAGCTTATTTGTTCAATATGATATCATTTATGCTTGAAGAAGCGACGTCGAAGCATAAGAAAGAACAAGTGCAACACAACCCAAACCTATTTAAAACTCACCTGATCCCTCGAGGCTCTAAACCAAACATGCACGCAAGTCTAAAAGCATCATTCGGACTTGCTCGTGCGATCAAATCATGAAAATAACATGTAAAACTATGAATTAAATCTCAAAACTCATTATTTTTCTCAAGAACACTTAAAGTTCACTATTTATCAACCGGACGTCCGAATCACGTCAAATAAATTCCGATTCTCACTAAATTTTGCAGACAAGACTTAAATATCATAACAAACATGTATCGAGCTCCGAAACCAAAATACGGGCCCGATACTAACAGTTTCAAACGTTAATTCATTTCTTTATTTCATAAATAATTCAGCAAAACAATTTCTTTCAAAAATTGATTTCTACGACTTGGGACCTCGGAATTCAATTTCGGGCATACGCGCAAGTCCCATATTTTACGCGGACCTCCCGGGATCGTCGAAACACAGATCAGTGTCCATTTACTCAAAATGTTGACTCAAGTCAACTAAAATCAAATTTTTAATTCTATAAATTATTATTTCTTATATTTTCACATAAAAGCTTTTCGGTTTCACGCCTGGACGTCGCACGCAAATTGAGGTAGTTAAAATTAATCTTTTTATGGCTAATAAGCCTAGAACGGAGTCTAAATTCATAAAATGACCCCTTGGGTCATCACAATCTCCACCTCTAAAACAAAAAACACCGCAAAATCAACCCTATTGAGAATATTGGAGTAGCTATGAATCCTTATTGAATCTAGACTCGTCCAACATGTACCGAGTGAGCTAGAACCTCTGCGTCTAGATCCATTTGAGACTGTACAATAGGTGATGATGTACGAGCTTTAGACTAAGATCTACTTCTGTCTCTTCCCCTAATCGTAGCTGTCATTGGGGCCTCATCTCTTGTCCGATTGTAGACCCTTTGCGTGTTGTCAATATTTGTGAGAGGAAACGAATAGACAAGTTCAATCATCAATGGTAGAACAAATTCGCACGATAGAGTAGAATAGAAGTGAAATTGTTCCTAACTCGATAGCCTCTAAAAGATAAGTACAGACGTCTCCATACCAATCCTTCAGACTCTAACAAGCTTGTTCGTGAATTGTGAGACCTAAGCAACCTAGTGCTCTGATACCAACTTGTCACGACCCAAATTCCCAACCTTAGGGATCGTGATGACGCCTAACATCACACTCGCTAGGCAAGCAATTGTTAGAGTTCTATTATTTACTTTGCCTTGATTAGTTACTTAAACACAATAAGACCAATTCAAAGTAAATTAAATCTAATGATTTCCAACGGTTAAATTACATAAATAAAATAATAAACTAATAAATAAACTAAAGTATGAACTAATTATATAAATAACTCTAAGACTACCCCAGGGTCTGGTGTCACAATTCACGAACTTCTAAGAATACTACAAATAACGGGATAAAAGAAATAATATAACTGTTTTGAGAAAAATATAAAATAGTCTCTACGAACTGAGAGAAGACTCTCAGGATCTGCGAACGCCGACAGATATACCTCGTGTCTTCGAATGATGGATATCCGCTACTAAAAATCTCTAATGTTGGCCGGTACCTGGATCTGCACAAAAGTGTGCAGAGTGTAGTATCATTACAACCGACCCCATGTACTGAGTAAGTGTCGATCCTAACCTCGACGAAGTAGTGACGAGGCTACGGTGGGGCATTAACAATATAACCTATGACAATAATAAATGAAGCAAGAAGGAAATCTAAAATAACTAAATAATAACTGCAACAACAATTATAATAACTCAGTCACCTTTTCCAGGTCTCAGCTATAACCAATTCTCAAATAAATTTCCAAATTTCCAAACTTGGACTTTAAAATAACAGTAGTGTAAAATAGGGAAAATAGTAAAGTAAAACAGTAAGTTTTCAAATCTCTGTTTTCTTTGAAAATCAGTAAAACATAAGTGTCCTCCCTTATTGCTCCTTGTTTCCGCGTGCAACCCGCTCCCACATGTCCACCGTATTGCTCATCCCTAAATATATATCACTCGTATTGCTCCTGTTGTGGCGTGCAACCCGATCCCACATGTTCACCCTTATCACTCCTTGTTGCAGCGTGCAACCCGCTCCCACTAGACATATCATATCAGTTTATTTATAAATTTTCACAATTCAGGCCAAGCCTTTCACAATACTTTTGTCTCAACAATTATAAACAAGAAAACTATATTTTTCTCATAAACTTCATCAATATCATCTCAACCATAAAACCAACAAGAATATAAATATATATATCTCGTAAAACAATGTCAAACTGCTCAACCTTTATGTACCACAAGGAAACCAAGAAAACAACCAATACTCCCCCGAATTAATTACGACAAGACTTAACAACAAAATAACAAAGCCAAGTAATAATAGAAACAAATAATGAGCATAAAACAATTAAGACATGAATCATTTAAATTGGAAACGGGAAAGGGATCATGTTTAACAGACAATTTGGTGGTGCATTGATACTCTATAACATCCCGGAAAAAAATTTCTAAGTGTTTTAAGACCATTAAGAAGATTGACGGATGCTAATGATATCAATTCGGGTATGAACAAGACTGGTAATTTGAATGATATAAATTTATCATGACAATATATGTACGAGGTGCATTAAAAATGGTTTAGGGTCTAAGAAGAGACCTAAGGCTAAGTTAAGTTAAAAAATTTATGATGGGATAAAGTTTCAAGTGAGTTTGCACAAGATCTAACTTCAAACGAGCATACCTCTCAATATAGAAGTGTTATATGGTGTATAGCCTATCAAATGAAAGCTCTTTGAGTCTAGTTTCCAAGTTTCAAAGCATTCGTCATTAGGACATTCCTACACAAAGTTATGATCAAATTACCAAAAGCTGGAAAAATGCGATCCCGTGAAAGTGATTATACGATCGCATATCAATTATGCGGTCCGCATACTTGATATGCGACCACAAAACAGGTCGCAAAGTGCTCCAGAACAGCCCAGTTTTGGCCACTGAGTTATGCGACGTGTATGTAATCCGCAGACCCATTTTGCGACACATTATGCGATCGCATACCTTGTTTCGGGGGCTTAATCTTCCTATTTTCATAACCCGACCCTGTTTTGATAAATAGGCTTTGGGGTTTATTTTGGGGTGATTTTCTGAGAATTCTAGAGAGAGTTGAGAGCTTTTTTGAGAGAGAAGGAGGAAACCCAACATTCAAATCATCTAATCTTGCATCAATCTTCAAGAATCAAGAAACCCAATCACAAGATCTTCATCTAAGAGGTAAGGATTCCTACCCTAGTCTTTAATTACGAGTTTGGGTGGGTAAACATGGGTGATTAAGAGAATGATTCTTGGGTGTAAGAGTATTATAAATACATGTAAGTACAAACAAGGTTTGTGGGAAGATTGTTGAGTTCAAATGGGTAAAGATTGGGTTGAAAATGGTAAAAATCTTCAAAGTCCTTAATTGATGATTTGAGGGGTCATATGTGATCGGATTTTGATAAATTTGGTATGTATAGACTCGTGAGTCAGTAAGGATTTCATTTTTTTAATTTTCGTCGGATTTCGAGACGTGGGCCTGGGGGCTCGGGTTTTAGCCAATTTTGGATTTTTGAGCTAAATTTNTTTGAGGTAAGTAATGTCTTTAAATCCTGTCCTGAGGGTATGAAACCCCGGACTATGCACCCTTTCACGGGTTTTGAAATAAAAAGGTGGAAACTTTGGAAACATCTTTCCTACTTAGGCGACTATTGAGTTGCAAAACCGATTTTAAGCCTTTTCTTAATTAGTATGTATACATTATGATATGTTTTGGGCTGTAAGCCGTGTTTGGGGCCTAATGCCGACTTGTTTACCCTTCGGGGGTTATGTTTTACTATTTTCCTCACTGATACGTTATGATTTTTCACTCAGTCTTTTCTGTGAAATTGTTTTGACACTCAGAGTATTTTGATACTACTTCTTGAAAATGAAATACTGTTTTTGGGTCGAGAACCCGGTATATTTATGGCCTGAAGGGCAAATTGAGAGTGTCTGACTGAGTGAGGCTGCTGGCCTATATTGTGAGGATGATATGATATGAGTGAGGCTACGGGCCTATATTGTGTGTGATTAATGGCATATTGTGGCTTATTATAGCGTTTGGGCTGTAGGAGCCCCTCCGGAGTCTATAACACACTCCCAGTGAGCGCCGATACCGATTGAGTGATGCCCGCGGGGCTTATGGTGAGTGATTATGAGGATGCCTGATGGGCAGAATGATTGTGAGGATGCCTGATGGGCAGATTGATTGTGAGGATGCCTGATGGGCAGAGTGATTGTGAGGTTGCCTGATGGGCAGAGTGATGGTGAGGTTGCCTGATGGGCTGATACTGAAAGAAATTGTTACGAGAAATGATTATGTCCTGAGTTTTCGAACTATGATTTACTTCATTTTCAAACTGGTTTTACTGAGAATATTATTGAGATATACTGATATTGCACTTGTTTTCAAGGGATTTCTGGAAATTGATTTCGAACTTATTATTTGATGAATACTACATGGTGACTTGGTGT
>ML279239.1:0-11271 GCA_005239495.1 Nicotiana undulata | reverse complement strand
ACGTGGTGACTTGGTGTTTTACTGGTTTGTGGAATTGTGTACATGTTCTGTGTGTTTATATTACTCAGACTGTGATTTATTTTCATTACTACTGAGTTGGCGTTACTCATAAAGACTCCATGTGCCTCTGTGCACAGATCCAGGTACTAGCTCGCAACAGTAGCTGGCGTAGGTGCGGCAGCATTTCACGGGATCTCGAGGTAGCTGTCCAGCGTCCACAGCTTCTCCATTTCCCTTCCTTATTTAGTCTTAGCATTTGATTGAGAGACATATATTATAGTTTTAGCAGAGTTAGATTTATTTATTCTTAGATGCTCATGACTATTGACTCCAGTTCTTGGGAGGTTGTTTAGAATATTATGGAGACGCTAAGACTTAATTATATTATTTGTGCTATGGTTGCATGCTTATCATTAAATTGTGAACTATTATAATTGAATAAACACGTAGTAAGGCGATGGTTGGCTAGTCTAGTTCCACGATAGGCGCCATCACGGCCTGTTAGGATTTGGGGTCGTGACATACTCGTCAGCTCACCTATACACCGCACACATGCAAAGTCACATAACAAATAAGTGGGGATTCCCATTCCCTCAAGTCAAGGTTAAACCAAGCACTTACATTAAATTTGCAGGCCACTCACTGCTCAATTATAGCTTTTTCCTTTGAATTCACCTCCAATAAACTCGAATCTAATCATAATTAACTTATTATCATTAATTAATGCTAAAGGAACTAATTTTACTGAAAATTATAATTTTTCCTAAGTTTTCTATAAAAAAAAGTTAAAACCCGACCCCCGGCGCGCCTTGTCCAAACTCGGAGTTCGGACCAAATTATATTTACCCATTCACCCACGAACCCGAATATACAATTAGTTTCGAAATCTGACCTCAATTCGAGGCAAAGATTCAATTTTTACAAAATTCCCTAATTCTACCCAAACCCTCAATTTTTACCATGAAAATTCCTAGTTTTTATTTAAAAGTGATGAAAAACATTGGGTAATTGAAAGATTAAAGTTTAGAATGGATTACCTATGACGTGAGGATGATATTTGGTGAAGAAGTTCGTTTCTAGGGCTGTGGGGTTCGAAAATTTGAAGAAGAAGAAGTCTGCTCATTTTATATATATTTTTCTACAAGCTATTCTGCCTCGTTTCTCGTGCCGAACGATCCCAAAACTCGATTTTATGTCTTCAATGGATTTCTTATGAAATTCTAGTCAAGTTAGGCTTTTGAATCACTCAATTTGACCTTATAATCAAGCAGATATGTAGGTTTTAATATTTGCAAATAGTGCAGATTTTTAATACGCCGTCAGGCAATTTCGTAATTAACCTGAAAAATCTGGCAACTTTAGTAAAATGATCATAAAATCCGCATACGATGTGCAAATGCGATGATTCTTTTTGCTACGGGTCCATAATTACGAAACAGATCTAATACTTTATTCAAAACAGAAATCGGAGCTCATTTATTCAATATGATATCATTTATGCTTGAAGAAACGACGTCGAAGGATAAGAAAGAACGAGCGCAACAGAACCCAAACCTATTTGAAACTCACCCGAGCCCTCGGGGCTCTAAACCAAACATGCACGCAAGTCTAAAAGTATTATACTGACTTTCTCGTGCGATCAAATCATGAAAGTAACATGTAAAACTATGAATTAAACCTCAAAACTCATTATTTTTCTCAAGAACACTTAAAATTCACTATTTATCAACCGGGCGTCCGAATCACGTCAAATATATTCCGATTCTCACCAAATTTCGCATAAAGGCTTAAATATCATAAAAACATGTATCGAGCTCCGAAACCAAAATACGGGCCCAATACCAATGGTTTCAAACGTTAATTCATTTCTTTATTTCATTAATAATTCAGCAAAATAATTTCTTTCAAAAATTGATTTCTAAGTCTTGGGACCTCGGAATTCAATTCCGGGCATACGCCCAAGTCCCATATTTTACTGAGAACCTCCCGGGATCATCGAAATACAGATCCGAGTCCGTTTACTCAAAATGTTGACCCAAGTCAACTAAAATCAAAATTTTAATTCTAAAAATTATTATTTCTTATATTTTCACATATAACCTTTCCGGTTTCACGCCCGGACTGCGGACGCAAATAGAAGTAGTTAAAATTAATCTTTTTATGGCTAATAAGCCTAAAACAGAGTCTAAATTCATAAAATGACCCCTTGGGTCATCACATTTTCAAGGCAAATAATAAGCATAATAACATAACAGTATCAACAAGGCATGGTGTAAACCTAAAACTATCCGAACATAAGCATAATTAGTAACTATCCGACTAGATCGGTTCACTAAGCTATTCCCTACCACTTTTACTGGTGCACTAGCATAGGATCCCTAGGATTATTTGGACAGTTGTTACGAGGTTCTATGGAACATGGGCATCGTGGAGTCCAATGGAGTTGATTTTGCCACATTTCGTCTTTCTGGTACCGCTAAGACTTGGTGGAGAGATTATTGCTTGACCAAACCAGTTGGGTCTGCACCTTTGACTTGGGCTCAGTTCTCCGAGTTGTTCTTGGGGAAGTTTCTTCCAGTTACTCAAAGGGAGGATCTTTGGAGGCACTTTGAGTGCCTCCAGCAGGGATCGATGACTGTTACACAATATGAGACCATGTTCATTACTCTGGCCCGAAAAGTTATCATGATACTCCCCACAGATTGAGAGAGAGTGAGGAGGTTTATCGAGGGTCTAGCTCAGCCTATCAGACTTCAGATGGCCAGGGAGACAGGTACCGATATTTCATTCCAAGATGTGGTCAATGTGGCCAGGAGGATTGAGATGGTTTTGTCACAGGGGAGTGGTCAGGGGTCTGACAAGAGACCTCGTCATTTCGGCCAGTTCAGTGGTGCCTCATCTGGAGGCAAAGATTCTTTCGGCAGAGGTCATCCTCCTAGGCCATACCAGTCGGCATTTTAGGTATCCCGCAGTGCGCCACCAGCCCCTATTAGTGCACCGCCGCTTCAGAGCTTCCAAGGTGGCTATTCGGGTCGACAGGGTCAGTTCCAGAGTTAGCAGCCTCAGCAGCAAAGGTCTTGTTATTCCTGTGGTGTTTCAGGGCACATTGCTAGGTATTGCCCCCGAGCTTCTGGCAGTTCTCAGTATCAGGGTTCACGTGCTATGATTCCCGCATCAGGTGAACCCCCACCCCCCTCATCAAGTTAGGGGTGGAGGTCGAGGTGCTAGAGAGGGAGGCCAGACTATTAGAGGTGGAGGACAGGCAGTGAGAGGTAGAGGTCAGCCCGTAGTAGGGCAATCCAAAGATGTTCAGGTTGGAGGGGCTCCACCCCGGTGCTATGCTATTCCTTCTAAGCCTGAGACTGAGGCCTCTGATGCAGTTATTATAGGTACGGTCTCAGTTTACAGCCGAGATGCTTCAGTTTTATTTGATCCGGGTTCTATTTTCTCCTATGTGTCCTCATATTTTTTTCCCTTATCTGAGTATACCACGTGATTCCCTAAGTACTTCTGTGTATGTGTACACACCTGTGGGTATTCTATTGTGGTAGATCGAGTCTACCGTTCATGCTTAGTGGTCATTGGCGGTCTTGAGACCCGTGTAGATCTCTTGTTTCTTGATATGGTCGATTTCGATGTCATCTTGGGGATGGATTGGTTATCTCCCTACCATGCGATTTTGGACTGTCACGCCAAGACTGTGACCTTGGCCTTACCAGGAGTACCTCGTTTGGAGTGGAGAGGGACCCCTAGACATTCTTCCGGTAGAGTTATTTCATGTATGAAGACTCGGCGCATGGTCGAGAAGGGCTCTTTGGCCTATTTGGCCTATGTTCGTGATTCTAGTGCCGAGGTTCCTTCTATGGAGTCTGTGCCCGTGTTCGTGATTTTTCAGAGGTATTCCCTATTGACCTGCCAGGTATGCCGCCCGACAGGGATATTGATTTATGCATTGAGTTGGCTCCGGGCACTCAGCCTATTTCTACTCCACCATACCGTATGGCCCCTCCAGAGTTGAAGGAGTTGAAGGAGCAGTTACAGGATTTGTTGGATAAAGGCTTCATTAGGCCTAGTTTTTCTCCTTGGGGTTCTCCAGTGTTGTTTGTTAAGAAGAAAGATGGCTCAATGAGGATGTGTATTGACTACCGGCAGTTGAATAAGGTTACTATTAAGAATAAGTATCCTTTTCCGAGGATATCTTCAGGGTGCTACAGTGTTTTCTAAGATAGACTTGATATCTGGGTACCATCAGCTAAGGATTAGGGCGTCTGATGTCCCTAAGACAATCTTTCGCACTCGGTACGAGCATTATGAGTTCTTGGTGATGTCATTTGGGTTGACAAATGCCCCCGCTGCTTTCATGGAGTTGATGAACCGTGTGTTCAGGCCCTATTTGGACTCGTTCGTTATTGTTTTCATTGATGATATATTGATATACTCCCGTAGCCATGAGGAGAATGAGCATCATCTTTGATTCATCCTCCAGACTCTGGGGGATAGTCAGTTGTATGCCAAATTTTCCAAGTGTGAGTTCTGGTTGAGTTCGGTGGCATTTCTAGGCCATGTGGTGTCTTCAGAGGGTATTCAGGTAGATCCCAAGAAGATTTTAGCAGTCAGAGATTGGCCTAGGACCACTTCAGCTACAGAGATTTAGAGTTTCTTGGGCTTAGCAGGTTATTATCGCCGATTTGTGGAGGACTTTTCATCTATAGCTGCCCCGATGACCAGGTTGACCCATAAGGGTGCCCAATTCATGTTGTCTGATGAGTGTGAGGCGAGCTTTCATAAGCTCAAGACAACTTTGACCACGACACCAGTGTTAGTTTTGCCCACAGGTTCAGGGCCTTATACAATGTATTGTGATGCTTCATGGGTTGGACTGGTTGCAGTGTTGATGCAGGATGGCAAGGTCATAGCTTATGCCTCATGGAAGTTGAAGATTCATAAGAAGAATTATCCAGTCCACGATTTGGAATTAGCAACTATTGTTCACGCGTTGAAGATTTGGAGGCATTATCTGTATGGGGTGCCATGCGAGGTGTTCACGGATCATAAGAGTTTGCAGTATTTGTTCAAGCAGAAGGAGTTGAACATGAGGCAGAGGAGATGGTTAGAGCTGTTGAAGGATTATGACATTACCATCTTATATCATCCGGGGAAGTCCAATGTAGTGGCCGATGCTTTGAGCCGGAAGTCAGCCAGCATGGGTAGTCTTGCCTATCTATCAGTCGGAGAGCGACCGTTTGCTTTGGATGTTCAGGCTTTGGCCAACCGGTTCATGAGATTGGAGGTTTATGAGACTGGCAGTGTTTTGGCCCATACTGTGGCCCATTCCTCATTGTATGATCGTATTCGGTCCAGGCAGTATGATGATCATCATTTATGCGTTCTTAGAGATACGGTTCGGCACGGAGGTGCCAAGTAGGTCACAGTTGATGATGAGGGATTCTTGAGGATGTAGGGTCGTATTTGTGTGCCTGATGTTGATGGTATTCGTGAGTTGATATTGTAGGAGGCCCATATTTCTCGGTATTCCATTCATCTGGGCGCTGCAAAGATGTACCGGGACTTGCGGCAGCATTATTGGTGGCGGAGGATGAAGAAGGATATCGTAGCCTATGTAGCTCGGTGCCTGAACTGTCAACAAGTTAAGTATGAGCACTAGAGACCTGGTGGTTTGATGCTGCAGATTGAGCTTCCCGAGTGGAAGTGGGAGCGTATCACCATGGATTTCGCAGTTGGACTCCCACGGACTCAGAGGATGTTTGATGTAGTGTGGATCGTTGTGGATAGGCTGACCAAGTCAGCACACTTCATTCCTGTATCAGTTTCGTATTCAGCGGAGAAGTTAGCAAAGATCTATATGAAAGAGATTGTCCGATTGCATGGTGTGCCCGTATCCATTATTTCAGACCGAGGTACTCAGTTTACGTCTCATTTCTTGAGAGTGTTTCAGCGTGAGTTAGCCACACGGGTTGATTTGAGCACAATGTTTCATCCTCAGATTGACGGGCAGTCCGAGCGTACCATTCAGATTTTGGAGGATATGTTGCGGGCATGTGTCATTGACTTTGGAGGTTCGTGGGATAAGTTCTTGCCCTTAGCTGAGTTTACCTACAACAACATTTATCAGTCGAGCATTCAGATGGCTCTGTATGAGGCATTGTATGGCAGGCGGTGTCGGTCGCCAGTCGGATGGTTCGAGCCGGGGAAGGCTAGACTGTTGGGTTCTGAGTGTCCAGGATGCCTTGGACAAGGTGAAAGTCATTCAGGATAGACTTCGTACAGCTCAGTCCAGGCATAAGAGTTATGCGGATCGTAGAGTTAGAGATTTGGCATTTATGATAAGAGATCGGGTATTTCTTCCGGTGTCGCCCATGAAGGGCGTGATGAGGTTCGGAAGAAGGGCAAGTTGATCCCTAAGTACATTGGCCCATTTGAGATTCTGGAAAGGGTAGGGGAGGTGCCCTACAGACTTGCTTTGCCACCGAGTTTATCAGCCGTACACCCTGTGTTTCACGTATCATGCTTCGTAGGTATATTGCGGATCCCTCTCATGTTCTTGACTTTAGTGGTGTCCAGTTGGACAAGGATTTGTCTTACGAGGAGGAGCCAGTAGCCATATTGGCTCGCAGGTTCGTCAGCTGAGATCGAAGAGTTATCCTTCGGTTCGTGTTCAGTGGAGAGGTCACCATGTTGAGGAAGCGACCTGTGAGTCCGAGTCCAATATGCGGAGCCGATATCCCCATCTTTTCCCCGACTCAGGTACCTTTTTATGTCCGTTCGAGGACGAACATTTGCTTTAGAGGTGGAAATTGTGATGACCCAAAAGGTCATCCTGTGTAATTTTAACTAAATCTGTGTTCTGAGGCCTTGAAAGCCTCCGTTTATCTCATCTCGATATATGTGCGCAGCCCGAGCGCGTAGCCGGTGAGCCTTTATGGGGGAAATTGATAAAATGTTGAATTTATGATGATTATTTGAATACAATTGACTTTGGTCAACATTTTTATAAATGGACCTAGAACCGTGATTCAACGATCCCGGAGGGTCCGTAGGAAAATATGGGACTTGGGCGTATGCCCAGAATCGAATTCTGAGGTCCCAAGTCCGAGAAATTAATTTTTAAAGAAAATTGTTTTTCTGAAAAATACAAGGCTTTTGAAAATGAAATTTGATGTGAAACCTGTGTGATCGGGCCCGTATTGTGGTTCAGGAGCCCGAAACAGGTTCAATATGTTTATTATGAGTTATCTGTGTAATTTGGTAAGAAACGGACTAAGTTTGACGTGATTCAGACAAAAAGTGGAAAATATGAGAGTTTAAGATGTTGTGAAATACTACAATGATTTCGAGGCCTAATTCGTTGTGTTTGATATTATTTTGGTAGAGTAACTGCACAAGTGAGTCCGTAGGATGTTTCCGAAGTTGTGTGTATAATTGGTGTTGAGCGACGAGGGTTCGGGGGAAGTTTCAGGTAGGTTCCGGGGAGTTTTTAGACTTAAAACTCAGCAGTTGCAGGTCAGAGGGGTCAAGTCTCTGAACCTGTAGTGCGGTCCGCGGTCGACCTTTCGCGGTCCGCGGTGGACCTTCGCGACCGCGGTCCGCGGTGGGGGAGTTCAGAGAGGTTCCAGTAGTCGAGGCCTTCGCGGCCGCGGTCACCCTAGCGCGGTCTGTGGTAGAAACTTCGTGGTCGCGGTCCGTGATGGAGGCCTGAGAGGGGTATATATAAACGGGATTTTAAGTTATTTTCTATTTTTCAAAACCCTAAAACATAAGAGGCAATTTTCTAAACGCTCTTTCTTCTCCAAAACATTGGTAAGTGATTTCTAACTCATTTTCTTTACTCCTTAACTTCTTTTTACAAGATTTCATCCTAGAATCTAAGGTTTTCATGGAGGAATTGGGAATTTTTGATAAAATCTAAGAATATAGAAATTTGGGAATTTAGACCTCAATTTGGGGTCGGATTCCAAAACTAATTATATACCCAGGCTCGGGGGAGAATGGGTAATCGGGTTTTGGTTTGAATTTCAGAATTGGACCAAGCGGGCCCAGGGTCGATTTTTGAATTTTGGGGAAAAACCTTAGAAAACTCATTTCTATGCATTAGAACTTATTCATTTAGCATTTATTGATATAATTAAGTAACTTGTGGCTAGATACGAGCGAGTTGGTTGGGGAATCAAGAGGTAAAGCGGTAGTAGAGGTTTAATTTGTGTTCGTGGCATCGAGGTAAGTGTTGGGCCTAACTTTAGCTTGAGGGAATAGGTGTTGAGTCGTATGTGCTACATGTTTCAATCATGTACAATGTATAGGTGAGGTGACGAGTACCTATACATTTTGTGTCAAGCATGCACGTGAATCGGTTTTGGTGTATTACATGGTATTGCTTCGATATTCATTGTGTTATGAAGTAGATTCATTTTGGAAGTTGTTCAATTGCTGAGAATATTTGATTAAGTATTTGTGATAAGTTGTTTCATTTGAGGAGTGATTTTATTAAGCTACATACTCGTACGAGATTTGTTATAGCTGAGTCCCTTGCCGGGCGGTATTAATTTTGGTTGTTTATCCCCTTGCTGGGTGGTTATGAATTGTACTTCCTATTGTTGATTTCCTTGTCAAGTTGTTGTTCGATGTTGATTGGGTGAGGAAGAGTGTAAAGCACGAAGGGTGATACCGTGTATTCATTTCATTCATTGCATTGTGAGGAAGAGAGTAAAAGCACGAAGGGTATTGCCGTGCCATGAATTTACATTTAAAAGCACGAAGGAACATGTCGTGCCCTTTTATTTATTTATTGCATTGTGAGGACGAGAGTAAAAGCACGAAGGGTGATGTCGTGCCATAATTTTACATTTAAACGCAAGAAGGAACATGCCGTTCCCTTTTATTTCATTCATTGCATTGTGAGGAAGAGAGTAAAAGCACGAAGGGTGATGTCGTGTACTTGTTTTGGTGAGGATGAGGGTAAAGCACGAAGGGTGATGCTGTGTACAGGTTTGTTGTGTTGTTATTTCCTGTTGACTTTTATTCTCTTATATCATTGCCTTGCTCAGATATTCATTACTGTTCTTTCTTGTTTTCCCCATTAATTGTCCCCTGTCCAGTCGTACTTAACTGTTATTTCCTGTTACTTTCCTGTTATATATTGTAGAATTGTACAGGTAATATGTTGTTGTTGAGTCTAGCCTCGTCACTACTTCGCCGAGGTAGGCTCGGCACTTACTCAGTACATGGGGTCGGTTGTACTGATGCTACACTTGCACTTCTTTATGTTGTGCAGATTACGGATCCGGACCCAGTGGACATTGATAGAGGGAGTATCCTTCAATCCACTCAGGCGACACCGAGGTAGTTCCGCAGACGTTCGTGGGCCTTGGCGTCACCTCTTATCCTTTCTCCTCATTTACTGACTTATTCTAGTAGTACCATGACAATTGTATTTATTTATTTCAGACCATTGTATTTAGCAAACTCTTAGACTGTTCTTGAGATTTTGTGACACCAATTTTGGGGGACTATGTACGAACATTTGGTGGCAATTATTATATTAATATATAGACTCGCAGCTTCCGCATTATTATTAATTGCTTATGTTCATTGTCTCACTTTTAAATGACTTACGTAAATAAAGTTAGTAAATTAGCTCAAACGTTGGCTTGTCTAGCGGGTTCAACGTTAGACGCCATCACGGCCTGAAGGTGGAATTTCGGGTCGTGACAACGTCCTCCGCGATCACGAATCACTGGCAAATTTCTCCCATTTTACTCATCACGATCGCGACCAGTTCCCCGCGATCAGCGTTATAGCCAAAAACCAACAACTAAAAATGGCCTAGAAATGGTCCGAAACCACCCCGAAACTCACCCGAGCCCCTCGGGATCCCCTCCGAACATACCGACACGTCTCAAAACAAAATACGGACTTAGTCGAGGCCTCAAATCACATCAAACAACACTAAAAACATAAATCAAAACCCGAATTCAAGCTTAATGAAACTAAGAAATTCCAACTTCTAAATTCGATGCCGAAACATATCAAATCAATTCCGATTGACCTCAAATTTTGCACACAAGTCATAATTGACATTACAAACCTACTCCCACTTCCGAAATCGCAATTCGACCCCGATATTAAAATGTTCACTTCTAGTCAAACTTCCAAAAAACCTTCAGCTTCCAGATTTCACCAAACGACTCCGAAATGACCTACGGACCTCTAAATCCACATCCAGACGCGCTCCTAAGACTAGAATCACCATACAGAGTTATTCCCATTCTCGACTTCCCAAACGGACATCGATAACATTAAGATACACTTCAACCCAAACTAATGAAATTCTTCCAAAATGCTAACTTTCCATAATAAGCACTCAAATACTCCAGGGTCACCCAAAACCCGATCCGAACATACTCCCAAGTCCGAAATCATCATACGAACCTATTGAAACTTTCAAATCCCGATTTTCGGGTCGTTTACTCAAAAGTCAAATCTTAGTCAACTCTTCCAACTTAAAGTTTTCGAAATGAGAATTTTCTTTCTAAATCCACTCCTAAATTCCCGAAATTCAATTCCAGCCACCCGTACAGGTCATAATACTTGAAGTTAAGCTACCTAAGGCCTCAAACTGTCGTACGATGCGCTAGAGCTCGAAACGATCGATCGGAAC
Organism: Nicotiana undulata; assembly: GCA_005239495.1. Lineage (NCBI taxonomy): Eukaryota > Viridiplantae > Streptophyta > Magnoliopsida > Solanales > Solanaceae > Nicotiana > Nicotiana undulata. The sequence goes on along the minus strand of ML279239.1, from coordinate 596 downwards.
AATAGAACTTTCTTACTCAACTGATGTACGTATTAGGTAATCTCCACCGACTTGGTATTGACAATCACTCAAATGCTAAGCAAGCATGGTGTTGTTCGAAAGTTTGTTGAATTTTACGGTAAATTTTTATGTTTGTTGTGATGACTATATATGTAAAATGTTGGTATTTGTTGTGACATGGTTGCACAACTTGCACAAGAAATTCTAAGGATTTGGATGAATTAGTTGAATCTACTATATCAGAAAATGGTGACTTCTTGTGATAAACAATATACGTCGAAATACAATACACTATTATGTAAACTGTTGGGCCCGTACTTGCACGGGCCAATCCTATCTAGTGAAACAATAACAACGGGCCGATTGACCCACTAACCAAGGCCCTGTTCAAAGTTTGGGACAACCGGTCCTTCCACCCTTTTTCGACGCACACAACGGCTAGAATATAGTTCAAGTCACATATTTAGCTGATTAGCCAAAAATAATTATATTTTCTAGTCAAATATATAAAACAAATATACATTTTATCACTATTTTTTTAAAGCGGCTAATAATGTGTAGTTTTCCTTGTCGTTTCTACATAATATATATATATA
>ML279238.1:30702-51986 GCA_005239495.1 Nicotiana undulata | reverse complement strand
CACGAAGGGTGATGCCGTGCCATGATTTTATTGATTATAAGCACGAAGGTAAATGCCGTGCCACGACTTTATTGATTATAAGCACGAAGGTAAATGCCGTGCCATGATTTTATTGATTATAAGCACGAAGGTAAATGCCGTGCCATGATTTTATTGATTATAAGCACGAAGGTAAATGCCGTGCCATGATTTTATTGATTATAAGCACGAAGGTAAATGTCGTGCCATGATTTTATTGATTATAAGCACGAAGGTAAATGCCGTGCCATGATTTTATTGATTATAAGCACGAAGGTAAATGTCGTGCCATGATTCTATTGATTATAAGCACGAAGGTAAATGTCGTGCCATGATTCATTGTACATTGCATTGTGAGGAAGAGAGTAAAAGCACGAAGGGTGATGCCGTGCCATGATATTTGATTACATTGCATTGTGAGGAAGAGAGTAAAAGCACGAAGGGTGATGCCGTGCCATTGTTTACTTTTCTGACATTTATATTGTTTCGTTGTCGATTATGTTGGATTGTTTCTCTGGATCACTTCTATCTGTCGATGTGACTGCTTTATTTCACTTGTCCCCCCTTTACTGCTCCCGTATCCCCTACTTGCCGGTTTATCTCCTGCCTTGTGTTATTTCCTGTTACCTGCTGTAGAATAGGACAGGTTATCGTTAATGTCAAGTCTAGCCTCGTCACTACTTCGGCCGAGGTTAGGCTTGGCACTTACTCAGTACATGGGGTCGGTTGTACTGATGCTACACTGCACTTCTTAATGTTGTGCAGATCCCGTATCCAGACCCAGTGGACCGCATTGAGGGAGTCACCTTCATTCCACCCAGAGCTTCAAGGTATATCCGCTGGCATTTGTGGTCCTTGGTGTCTCTCCTACATTTGGATTTCCTCGTTGTCTTGCCTTTTTCTTCTAGCTCCAAGACAATTATGTATTTCTTTCAGACTTTGTATTTAGCACTCAGTTAGTTAGTTCGTGAGGTTGTGACACCCCGGTTTTGGGATATTTGCGATGTTGTTACCTTTATCATTTCATTATTCGTTTTGGGAATATTATTACTTTTCTGCTGTAAAAAATTTTGAAGTGATTTGGAAATGTTCGGTAAAGGCTGGAAGTTAAGGAAATCGAGATATTTCAGTAGAGGTTGGAAGGTTAATTAGTTTTATTACTGTTATGTTGTTGTTATAAATGTCAAAGTGTTGTGTACGTTGGCTTGTCTAGCGGGTTCAACGTTAGACGCAGTCACGGTCTGAAAGGTGGGATTTCGGGTCGTGACACCAGCTTCACATCAACACTCAAAAAACACAGAGAACAGAAAGAGAAAACACGGGAAAGTAGGGGAAAGGAAAAATAGGGGATTGATACCAAAAAAGGCATAGCCTCCTTCTTCATTCAAAGACCAGTCATAAACACCCCATTACAACCCAAACCTCAACCCCAAAAGCCACGAAAATAGACCACGAAACAACTCCAAAACCCAACAAAATCACCTCCGAAAGATATCCAAACACAGTAGAAACTGCAGCAACAGATCTGGCCAAACGTAGCAGCTGTGGCTTCTCCATTCCACTCCTAAAATCAGTTTTGAAGCCATGTAAATGCATTTTTGTTATTTGACTTCTTTGCCGGGGTTTCGTCGGAGTTTCACCATCTCCGGCCAGCTCTAATTCACTATAAAACGCAGCAGCTCCACATTCATTAATTGATGTTGTTCTCTCAAGTTGAGCTCAGTCCGTCAAGGGAGTCGAGGTCTTCAGTTTCGAGTTTCCTATTGAGATTCCAATCGTGGGTCTATTATTGCTTTAGTAGTTGTACTATTTGAGCCCTTATAGAGATCCGTTGAAGAACGTTTACTGCCTGAAGTCTGATTTTTGTCTCCACTTGACGAATTCGAAGACCAAAAACAAAAGAAAAAATTGGATTTCAAAGAAGAATTGTAATGGAGTTCGATAGCTGGAAATTCAAAAACAAATCGATCTCTCTTTCTCTGGACATGTATAAAGCTGTTAAAGGACTGTTTGTTGCCGGCTTGCTGCTTCTGCTTTGTGAAGTTCTGTTCATCTTCACTATTTTGCTAATTGTGGACTGTTTTGCTGTTATTCAGGTACTGGTTTTAGTCTCAAATCATGTAACCACCATACATATATTATAGCGTTATAAAATCTGCCTCAACTTTGTTTATCTATATGTTTGATTGAATCCTCTTTCACTATTTAACTTTAAATTCGAATCGGACCGAGTACACTCAGAAATAAAGATATGAGGTAAATTCATAAATAACTTTCTATCCTGTTTTTGGCTATTGCTCGAGTTTCTTGTATTTTCGAATTTTGACATGATGACACATGAAATATTGTTTGTTCCTTTTGCGCAAAATTAGTTTGAAATAATCCGGTAATGACTGCATTTTTTATTACTGTGATTAACAAATTAGTATGCGAGCTGCTTTTATTTGGATATTTTTCCTAAGAATCAATTAGCTCATTTATCTAGCATATAACATAAACATGAAATTGATTTTAGATTGGAGAATCTTATAGTTCATAAATACCAATTGCTAAATCTCCATGATTTCGATTTGAACAGAGCCCTTAGATTGTGAATCGTGTTTGTCTTGGTAACCATGGTTGTCACAAAATATTGGTGAGCTTGTTCCAGAAGCCCAAATTCATTGGAACTTCTAAAGTTTCCTTTGAAATCACTGTAGGCGCATATGGGCTTATATCAAAATGACTTTGATTGTACACACGTTCGCGTGACACAAATAAGATTTAAACATGAAGATTTTGTAGAAATGTCTTTTGGAGCGAATTTAATTATTACAATAATTGTGTACATGTTCGCATGACGCGGTCCTGATTTAAAAAAAAAATACGCGCTTGCGTTACTTTGGCTATTTTTCTAAATGAATCAAGTGCCATGAATTATGTACACGTCCGCGTGATATGATTTTTGACGCATCAATTCAAGCGGGTATACGCATACGTAACTCGTCTTAAAATAATTCTTTAAATACAAATAATTGAATAATAAAAACGGTAAAAAATATATAATGCATTTAGGTACTAAAATCAGTAATTAAATAATTTAAGCCAAGTTTAATCATTAAGCGACCGTGCTAGAACCACGAAATTCGGGAGTACCTAACACTTCTCCCGGGTTAACATAATTCCTTACCCGAATTTCTGGTTCGCATATATTTTTAAAACAGAGAAACAAATCTTCCTCAATTGGGGATATTACAAATAAATGGTGACCCGGAACACAGTGAAAAATCCGGGTGGCGACTATGAAAATTAAATAAATAAATTCCAAAATCGAATAATGTCACTTAAATTGGAAAAACTCTCTTATCCCACCCTTATCGGTGAAAAATGAGGTGTGACAGACCTAAGAGTCTGCTGGGAAATGGGACCCTAGAACTTCTAGTTTAGGGTTCAAGAATTCACGCTTGTTAATGTGATTTTTACTTCGCTTTTCTGATTCTTGATATTACTGTTCTTCTGTGCCTTTCGTGCTACTGGTACGTTGCTCCCACCTCGGCTCGAGTTGTCCCCTCGGGTAAGCCAGGTCTAGAACAAAACCCCAGATTTAAACCTAGAATGACAAAACCTCATGTCGGATCCCTAGTTCGAACGCTTATTTTATCATGTACATTTTTAACTTAGGGGACTAAACACAGGGGTTGGGTCCGTCTAGCACTGGTGTACCCAAAATGAAAGACAATCCTGACGCATCTTACCTACTAAGTGTACATTTATTTGTTTCGGTTTGTTTGTTGACGGCTAAAGAAAGAAAATAACAGAAAAATCAAGAGTAGGGGAGGATAGAAAATTCACCAATCTTGAAAAACCCTGATATTTGAAAAAATATCTCGAAACTCTGTCAAAATGTTTCAAAAAAATAAGGAGAAAAAGAATTTCAAAAATGAGTGAAAATGAGTCAAAATCATAACTAACCGAACTACGCGGGTCTGATTCTCACCGGATGCGAGATACGTAGGGAAACCTCACCGATTCCGGCCCCAATTTTCAAAGTCCAAAAAATATTCCTTTAATTCTTCCTGAAATCCCAAACAAATAAAAAAAAAAGAGATTTTTTTTTAAAAAGAAACCCCAAAAATATTTTCCTTCTTTTGTTGAAGCTTTTAATTCAAAAGCAACAAAAACTAGGTAAAATAATCAATCAAAATCGAAAAATATTTTTTCTTTCTTCAGACGTATCTTCCCAAAAAAGATTTAAAAACAATAAGAATCAGAAAACAAACCTCTGAAAAATAAAGAATTCATTTTCTTCTTTAGAAATCTTCTTTCGCAAATGTCGTAAAAAAAATTAATTGAAATTGAAGTCCAAAAAAATTTCGCTTTTCTTCAAGATGTTCGCTTTCGGAAATTATAAAGAAAACTCAGAATAATCGAAATATTTTCTTTGTAGAAGTCTTTTAAAAAAATAAAAGAAGAAAACAAATCCAATCAAAATCCAAAAAAAAACAATATTTTTCTAACCTTTTTATAAGTCTTTTTCTCAAAAATGCAAAAATGCAAAAAAAAAGAAATTCAAAAATTCAAAAGGATATTTTCTTTCTTCTTTAGAAATCTTTCTTCCAAAAAATCAGAAACAAAAATAAAAAAAATTTAAATTATTTACCTCTTTAGAAGTCTTTCTTTAAAGTTCCTCTTTTGAAAAATTTAGAGGCAACATTCAAAATCCAAAAATAATTTCTTTCTTCTTAAAAAAAAAGACAAAACGATTGAAAATTCAACAAAAGTATTTTCTTTTTACTTTTAAAATTCCCAAAGTTGAGAACAAAAGAAAAAGAATTTTTAGAAGTCTTTCATTCAAAAAAAAAAATCAATCAAAAAAATATATTTCCACCATTTTTAGAAGTCTTTTGCCCAGAAATTAAAAAAACACAAAAAAGAAGAAGCAAAAATCCAAAAATATTTTCTTTCTTCTCTAGAAGTCTTTATTTCAAAAAAATTCAAAAAAAAATCAAAATACAGGTTTCCTTCATCTTGAAGTATTTTTCCAAAAATTCAAAAAAAAAAAAAACAAATCAAAGAAAAATTTAAATCAAAGCCCAAAAAAAAAAAATCTTTCTTCTTTAGAAGTCTTTATTCAAACATTTCAAAAGCAAAAAAAAAAAAAAAAAAAAAAAAAAAAAAAAAAAAAAAAAATTTTTTTTTTTTTTTTAAAGCCTTTTTTTAAAAAAAAAAAAAAAAAAGAGAGAGAGAGTTAGTTTACTTACTCCATTCCTGGTTTTTCCGAACTACGCGAGATCTGATTCATGCGGCGTCATGATACGTAGGCAATCTCCATCGGATTCGATCATAGCCATAAAAAATTAAAAAGAGAGAGAAAAAGAAAGTGAAAAAAGAGGAGAGAGAATAAAAAGAAAAGAAGAGTGACAAAAATAACTGAGAAAAACAAAGAGCGAAAATAACAAAAAGAGAAAGGAAAAGAAATCGAGATATGAAAAATTCAAAAAAAGAAGGAGAGATAAAATTGGAAAGGGATATTTAAATGTCAGGATGAAACACGCAACCGTTTAAACACATGGTAGAAGAGTTTAATTGTTAGGTGCATTGCATCCCAACATGCGATTTCCTATATGTTAAATGTCTCAAAACTAACCAGGTTGTTTGGTGTGAAAATTAGCCAGATTTTGGTGGTTGGTTTTGTTGGTAGTCTGGTTTCCCATCCTTCACAAGATCTAAAGGTAGAGATGGTCTCCGCCAGTAATCTTCCAATAATCGGTCATGAGGATAGCCCGTCATAGGCTATTCCACAGTCGAAATCAGCAACTGTTGAAGAAAATAGAATATTGTGTCGGCGCATATTGGAAATGTGGGACGCCTGGTCTAACGGTAGGGAACTGCCAAGTGTAATGCCTGGTTTTCCTGAGTTGATTCCCGGTTCAGATGAGCTTTCCAACATCCTTGTGCCCAACCCACGCATCTCATGTGGGCACCCTCTAATGGCCCTGGAATGCCTTCTGTGGATCACCCTAGGTGCCTGATTCAAGGGCACCGCCAGCAATGTTCGCTGCACCACCAGTCTTCACTACGGCACATCCAACAATGCCCATGCCAAACTCTTACCCTCAACACCCATAATATAAGTCTCCCCTGGGTCAGGAAAGAACAATAAGAAATCCCAAACAGGAAGAAATGACTCGGAAGATGAAAAGCCTAGAGCAAAGCTTAAAGAAGAGTCTCTCCTACTCCGATTTATGCATGTTTCCACATGTTCACCTACCAGTTTGTTTCAAGACGCCAAAGTTTGAAAAATATGAAGGGCACGGAGACCCGATGGCTCACCTGAAACGATATTGTAACCAACTGAGGGGTGTTGGTGGAAAGCCTCACCGGGATCGCTTCTGAATGGTATATGGATCAAGAAATTACCCATTTGGCATGTGTAGGACGATTTGGCCCGAGACTTCGTCCTCCAGTTCCAGTATAATGTGGACATCGCTCCTGACAGGAAATCTCTATCCAAGAGAAAGTCGCCCGGGTAAAGCCTCCAATAGACGAAACTGAAATGGTTACGGTCTTCCTACAAGCCCAAGAGGCAGACTACTTCCAGAATATGATGTCTGCTATGGGTAGACCGTTTGATGAAGCTATCCAAATTGGGGAGATGGTAGAAAATGGTTTGAAAACGGTCCGAATCTTGAGTCAAGCTGCTTTTAAGGCTACATCATAGGCCGTTCAGAATGGGTCAGGGGGTTTGATGAACATAAACGGGATAGAAGGGGGAGCCATGATAACTTCGAGCTCGAAGGGGGCCCGCAGGGCATTCAACCAATCATAGATGCTTCCTAAAGTCCCACAACACTATTATCCCTATCAAGATGATGATGCATATGTCGTGGCACCGCCTCCCTATGCGGTGATGAATGCGCAATCTTACACGCGACCACAACATTACACCCGAAACCGAGCTCCACCTCCCAGAAATGCCCAAACTCCATATAATCTCCAATCAAATGTTTCCCAATACAATACTCGCCCAAGAGAGCCCTTCATAAGGAATCAGTTCACCTCTATTGGTCAATCATACTCAAGCTTGTTCCAAAAGTTGGTCAGGACAGGTCTGCTACAACTAGTGGCCCCAAATTGCCGAACCCCGAGTCTCACTCGCATCGGGCAAATTCTAGATGTGAATACCACTCTAGAGCAATGGGGCATGATACTGAAGATTGTTGGACTCTTAAAAGAGCAGTGGAAGACCTCATTGAGGTCAAGGCAATAGTGCTTAGGGATGAAGATGACCCTAACATGATAAACAATCCCATGCCTGCTCACACTGGGCCAGTAGTCGGAATGATTTGTGAAGATGAACAATTTGATCCGGAACTGAAAGCCATTGCAGCGCAAAGACAGAAGAAAACTGAAAAACGGTCACCAGGCCTGAAAGTTCCCCCCATCAGATGGGAGTCTCGGTAGCCAGTCTTGCTATCCTTTCTGCGTCCAGATTATCTCAAGGTGTGATCCGGATATTTTACTTAATTGTCTTAATTTCCGATGTAAACCCGTCTATCTTTAAACTTCAAAAAAACAAAAACAAAAATCAAATGGAATTAATATTTCATTTTCCAAGAATGTCTCTTTTCTTAATCTTGTCTCTTTTCTTACTCTACTTTCAGTTCTGTTAAATGCAGATTTCAATAACATGACATGCTTGCGGACTTCATGCCTAGATCCTAAAACGCTGTCAGACTTCGAAATAATGAATCAAGAATCAGAATGTAAATAAAGATAGGCTAACGAAATAAAATGATGAATCGGAACAGCCAAAGAAAAATTGGTTCAGATTGGAAAGGTCCATACATTACTACAAGAGTACTGCCGAAAGCATGCGTTTGTACTTGGGGTACATCGAAGAAAATGTCCCTGAAACAACTGTCAACACAGGCGCAGTCGAAAGATCCTAAAACGCTGTCAGACTTCGAAATAATGAATCAAGAATCAGAAGGCAAATGAAGTTAGGTCAAGGAAATAAAACAATGAATCGGAACATCCAAAGGAAAATTGGTTCAGATTGGAAAGGTCCATGCATTGCAACCAGAGTACTGCCAAAAGAGTGCGTTGTACTTGGGGCTCGAAGAAAATGTCCCTGAAACAACTGTCAACGTAGGTGTAGTCAAAAGGTATTATGTTTGATCCTCCATATATTTTCAAATGTTCTCCGGTTGGGATGACGAAGGGTTTCATTCTCGCTACGCAAACACCATTAACCCTTTTGCAAACCCTTTGAGCTGGTTACTCTTATTTGATTACCCTCTTTGGAACCCAAAAGTGTTGTTGAAAAAAAAATTAATTAAATTAAAAAAAGAGAAAAAAAATAAAATCAAATGAAAAAAAAGGAGAACAAGGAAAGCAAAAGAAAGAAAAAACACAACAAAACAGAGGAAAAACAAAACAAAAATCAAACAGAAAAACAAAAGTTCCCTGAACTACGTTTGACTTGATTCCGAAAGGATACGTAGGAAGCCTCTCCCTGGGGTTCAGTCACACCAAAATAAAATCCCACATTTCCCCAAGAGTCTGGGGCAAATGTCATAATAGTTCGGCGATGTTTTCGCCTGAAAGGTTCCAAGGTTGTAATTCAATCCCAATTCTTTTCACCAAAATCCTGTTCAAGACCTTCCGATCAATTGGCAAAGATGTCTAAAATTAGAGAATACAGTTGTTTGGATATGATACAATAAAATGAGAGAGTCTTATCGGTGAAAACCCACACGGGCACCGTGAGGCGACGATAAGAAGAGAAATTAAAACGAGAGTCTTGTTGGTGAAAACTCACAAAGAGCACTACAAGGTGACGGTAAGAAGAGAAACGAGAGAGGTTAGTTGGCAAAAACCCTCAAAGGGCGCCACTGATCGAAAAGGATGATGCGTCACTAAGATGGACACAGTCTGAGGCAAGGTTTCTCAATCTCAAGGTAATAGTTGTGATGAATTTCTGAGAGTCGAACGATTTACACGGATCAAGCATCCAGTCCAAAAGGCATGTCATGTTCCTTGAAGTCCGCATGCACTCCAGATAAGTCATTATTTCCTTTCCCCGAAAGGGACACCTCTTATTTAAATTCATTGTCCATTTTGTCATTTATTTTTCTTTTGAATCCCTTTCGGTCTAACTCTATTCCGAAACTAAGGCAAAGAAAGGATGGCAAGACTGATTTACATGGCTCTCATTTGACACGGGCTAATATGCAAAAGGCACCCAGCCTCGTCAGGGGCATCGAGTCGATCTCGACTGGCCATAGCAGCCGATGCTTCAAACTCAAAACCCTTGAAAGGAGAAAATCAAATTGAAGTGCCTATAAAGGCGAATGAAGTTGAAAGGTTGAGTCCCACGTGGCTAACCATCTCGGCAAGGTTTGAAAAGACAAAATATTCCAAATGCCCTAAAGTTAAGGTTGGAAGAAAAGTCAAACATGAAAGGCCAATAAAGGCGAAATAAAGTTGGAAAGGTTAAGTCTCAGGCGACTAACCGTTGCAGCAGAATTTGAGGGGCCAAAAATCCCCCCGATACTCTGGAAATCCAAAAGAAAAGGCAAGTGAAAGGATTACAAAGGCAAAATAAAGTCAAAAATGATGGGTCCCACGTGACCGATCGCCATGGCAAAATATGGATAGGCCAAGGTCCCCGAGTTTAGAGATGATACCAATCCCCAACAAGCAAGCGAGCGGTTGAGATCTTCGTCAAAAGGACAGATTGAGGTCAAGTGGATGAAATAATCAAGGCCGCAAAACCAACCAGTGTTTCAAAATGAAAAAGTTTTTCTTTGTTTGAATAATAGGAAATAGGTTTAACCTGAAAGCAACCTTGCAAGAAGAAGGTGCAACAAAAAGGACTGCGCAAGGGCTAGAAGCAGCTTTGCAACAACAACTCCAAAAAGGAAACTTTTCTCTAAAATTCTTTCCCGCATTTACTCATTCTCTGAAAATAATTAATAGAAAAAGAAGAAATGATGTTGAAAACAATTCAAACCTAAAGTAGTATAGGGCCTCCAATCCCTAGCTACACCTTTTCCAACATAGGATATTCCATTCCCTAGTTGATTCCAGCATAACTTGATGCCGACATAACTCGATGCCAACATAGGATATTCCATTCCTTAGTTGATGCCAATGTAGGGTATCCATTCCCTAGTTGATTCCAGCATAACCTGATGCCTACATAACTCGATGCCAACCTAGGATATTCCATTCCTTAGTTGATTCCAACATAGGGTCTCACTCCCTAGTTGATGCCAGCATAACCTGATGCCGACATAACTCGATGCCAACCTAGGATATTCCATTTCTTAGTTGATGCCAACATAGGGTCCCACTCCCTAGTTGATGCCAGCATAACCTGATGCCGACATAACTCGATGCCGACCTAGGATATCCCAGTCCTTAGTTGATGCCAACATAGGGTCCCACTCCTTAGTTGATGCCGGCATAACCCGATGACTTTTCCAACCATAGGATATTCCATTCCTTAGTTGATGCCAACATAGGGTCCCATTCTTTAGTTGATGTCGGCATAACACGTTGATTTTCCAACTTAGGATCCCAATCCCTAGTTGATGTCGGCATAACCCGATGATTCTTCCAACATAGGGGCCCACACTCTAGAAGACACTAGCATAACTTGGTGATATTTTCCTGACAACAGCATAACCTGTTGATCTTCTCCAGATTCCGGCATAACCCGGTAATCTCTTTTCCTGGCAACAGCATAACCTGTTGACCTTTCCAGACACCAGCATAACCTGGTGATCTTTTCTTGACAAAAACATAACCTGTTGATCCTTCCCAACACCAGCATAACCTAGTGATCTTCTTTTGGAAACAACATAACCTGTTGATCCTTCCCAACACCAGCATAACCTAGTGATCCTTTTTAACATCAGCATAACCTGGTGATATTCTCTTGACAACAGCATAACCTGTTGATCATTCCCAGACGCCGGCATAACCTGGTGAATTTTATCTGTCAGCGGCATAACATGTTGATCTTCTCCTGACGCCGTCATAACCTGGCGATCTTTACCCTAACGACAACATAACCTGTCGATCTTTTCCAACATAGTATCTCTAATCCCTAGTTGATTTTACTTTTAGACATAGAGTATCCACCCCCTAGTCTACACTCACTCCAGGTACATCATTCCCGACCTTTCAATATTTTCAATAATAAAGTAGCATAGATTTTATTACAATAATTCACGAGATTTTCCTAGTGAAAACTGGGGCAGACAATTTCGTTCGTTTGTTCCTGATTTTGCGCAGATTACACTTTAGGACAATTGATTCGAGACGACCAAAAGAATAAGTTTCGATCCAGAATAAAAAGAGAAAGAGAAGGTTGAACCCAAAGTATAGAAGCGGAAATGATGTGGAGTGCTCAAGACAGATTGAAGTCACAAGCTATGCATGTCCTTCCTTGATCCGAAAGGCTGAAGAAGATTGAACCAGCACATACAGCTAACAAGCATCAAGATTCAGATCAGAGTCTGCGTGAAGAAACAACCAAGACTCAAGATCAAGCTTCAAAGACTCATAGATAGAAATCTTGTAACTCGTAGTTGATAGGTTTAGTTTAGTCTTTTTCATTTTGACTTTGGTATAATAAGGAGCTCAGCAATAAGTAAGCAGTAGCAACAGTAGTGAAATCACAGCTTCCCGGTAGTCTCAGCTACCAAAACTTCCAGAACTACACTGACCTGATTCTTTTATAGCCAAGGATATGTAGGCAACCTCCGAAGCAAGGTTCGGTCAAACTTTTTTCAAAATGCTTCCAAATGGAGTACCAAACATGAGAAAAATTGCTCGTAATTGCTCACTTTATCTTTGCTCGAAAACTCTTCATGTTCTCGAGCAAAGAGGGGCAGCTGTGAGCACCTAATTTTTGCCCGCATAAGAAATTACTCCTAAAAGTAATTCAAAATAATTTTTATTGTTTTTATGAATTTTAGGAGCTTTTTTTTATTTGTTTTTGCAATTAGTCGCATTGTTCATGCATCTTAGGAATATCGTAAATCATGAAAATCACAACAAAAAATACTTCGCTAATTTTTACATGCATTTTTAATTAATTAATTTAGTCAATTGTTAGATGAATCATTAAATAGGTTAATTTTGCAATTTTTAGCATTGCATGTTAGGTTAATTAATTGGTGGCTAAGCACAAAAAGGAGGTTGCTTAGTGTTAATGAAATTGAGCTGATTTCAACAGTCTGTTTCCTCCCTATACCCGTTTCAGCCAACACGCTTGCCCCAAAATCCCCATATCTGCCCCAACCCAAATCAAAATCGGCCCAATACTCTCTCTTCACATCAAAAACCCTAAACACCCTAATCTTATAAAAGACCTTCTATTTTTAGAAAAGGGGAGAGACAAAAATTGGACCCCTTCACCCTACACCAAAAGCGGCCCTGACCACCCCCTCTCTTACCTCTTCTTCTTCATTCTCCTAACTTAGCAACAGCAAAAGAACCTTAGACCTGGCTGTTTTTTCTTCTATTTTGAAACAGCAGACCAACTTCACATTAACACTCAAAAAATGTAGAGAACAGAAAGAGAAAACACGGGAAAGTAGGGGAAAGGAAAAACAGGGGATTGATACCAAAAAAGGTAGAGACTCCTTCCATTCAAAGACCAGTCATAGACACCCCATTACAGCCCAAACCTCAACCCCAAAAGCAACAAAAATCAATCACGAAACAGCTCGAAAACCCAACAAAATCACCTCTAAAAGTTCTCCAAACGCAGCAGAAAACGCAGTAGCAGATCTGGCCAAACGCAGCAGTTGTGGCTTCTCCATTCCACTCCTAAAATCAGTTTTGAATCCATGTAAATGCATTTCCGCTAGTTCACTTCTTTGCCGGCGTTTCGCCGGAGTTTCACCATCTCCGGCCAGCTCTCTTTCACTATAAAACGCAGCAGCTCCACATTCAATAATTGATATTGTTCTCTCAAGTTGAGCTCAGTCCGTCAAGGGAGTCGAGGTCTTCAGTTTCGAGTTTCCTATTGAGATTCCAATCGTGGGTCTATTATTGCTTTAGTAGATGTGCTATTTGAGCCCTTATAAAGGTCCGCTGAAGAAAGTTTACTGCCTGAAGTCTGATTTTTGTCTCCACCTGACGAATTCGAAGACCAAACACAAAAGAAAAAATTGGATTTCAAAGAAGATTTGTAATGGAGTTCGATAGATGAAATTTCAAAAAAAATCGATCTCTCTTTCTCTGGACCCGTATAAAGCTGTTAAAGGACTGATTGTTGCCGGCTTGCTGCTTCTGTTTTGTGAAGTTCTGTTCATCTTCACTATTTTGCTAATGTGGACTTTTTTGCTGTTATTCAGGTACTGGTTTTAGTCTCAAATCATGTAACCACCATACATATATTATAGCGTTATAAAATCTGCCTCAACTTTGTTTATCTATATGTTTGATTGAATCCTCTTTCACTGTTTAACTTTAAATTCGAATTGGACCGAGTACACTTAGAAGTAAAGATATGAGGTAAATTCAGAAATAACTATCTGTTCTGTTTTTGGATATTGCTCGAGTTTCTTGTATTTTTGAATTTTGACATGACGACACATGGAATTTAGTTTATTCCTTTTGCGCAAAATTACTTTGAAATAATTCGGTAATGACTGCATTTCGGATTACTGTGATTAACAAATTAGTATGCGAGCTGCTTTTATTTGGATATTTTTCCTAAGAATCAATTAGCTCATTTTTCTAGCATATAACAGAAACATGAAATTGGTTTTAGATTGGAGAATCTTATAGTTCATAAATATTGCTAAGTCTCCATGATTTCGAGTTGAACAGAGCTCTTAGATTGTGAATCGTGTTTGTTTTGGTAACCATGGTTGCCACTCAATATTGGTGAGCTTGTTCCAAAAGCCCAAATTCTTTGGAACTTCTAAAGTTTCCTTTGAAATCACTGTAGGCGCATATGGGCTTATATCAAAATGACTTTGGTTGTGTACACGTTCGCGTAACACAAATAGGATTTAAAAATAAATATTCGTAGAGATGCCTTTAGGAGTGGATTTAATTATTACAATAATTGTGTACATGTTCGCGTGACGCGGTCCTGATTTTTTTTTAAATAAAAAGTACGCGCTTGGGTGACTTTGGCTATTTTTCTAAATGAATCAAGTTCCATGAATTATGTATACGTCCGCGTGGCATGATTTTGGACGCATCAATTCAAGCGGATATACGCATACGTAACTCGTCTTAAAATAATTCTTTAAATACAAATAATGAATAATAAAAGCGGTAAAAATATAAAATGCATTTAGGTACTAAAATCTGTAATTAAACAATCTAGGCCAAGTTTAATCATTAAGCGACCATGCTAGAACTACGGAATTCGTGAGTGCCTAACACTTTCTCCCGTGTTAACAGAATAGCTTACCCGGATTTCTGGTTCGCAAATATTTTTATAACAGAGTCAAAAAACTTCCTCAATTTGGGATATTAAAAATAAATGGTGTCCAGAAACACCGTAAAAAATCCGGGTGGCGACTCTGAAAATTAAATAAATAAATCCCAAAATCGAAAAATGTCACTTAAATTGGAAAAACTCCCTTATCCCACCCTTGTCGGTGAAAAAGGAGGTGTGATAGACCCAAGAAGTATACAATGAATACAAAAACTCTACGGTGGATGTGACCTAGAGAAGTGATAGAAAACTCATCATGGAACATACGGTAAGACTCGCTAGGACCGTATTTCTCGTACAGATATTCGAAGGGTATATAGGACTTTTTCAAGCACTCCAAGTCAGCATTCTTCTTTAAACCCATCATTTTTAGGAACCACTTACCAGTGACGTTCTTTGGTACCAACAACTTAGGGTTGTCCCAAGGCAGTCCAGCAAATCCCCCGATTTCTTCGAGGAGTGGTGTCATTTCTGTATCCCCAAAACGGAACACAGCTCTCTCTCTGTCCCAGAATAGAGTTACAGCTTCGATCGGCATATTGTTTTGCTGAATGTCTACCAGGGAAGGTAAATTGCCCAAGTATTTTCTCACATGTTTCTTGTCGCTTGAGGAAAGATCTTCCCACAAGTCTAGTAGCAGTGATGGTATGTTGCTGACCATGCCGAATTTGGGGACCTCGTGCCTCATTTTCTGCAAAATGAAGAAGGTTAGGCCCTTTTCCCCAACCTTATTCGACTATTTTTTATACTCTTGATTAACATATTGGAATTTAGTTCTCCAAATTAATGCACAGAACGTGATCGTGTACGTTGGGATTGTGGAAACCCCAGTGGACTTTGGACAAGGCTCGTCTTAAAGGGTTATTATGCGGACAACATATTAACCCGGCTAGGTTTGGCCATGATGCATGCACAATTATAATTAGAGTAAGGTTACTATGGGGGTCTAGACGGGTACCCTCAAACGGACAATTTGAGGGGGAAAGGCACGGAATCGTAGATTGCACCGCTGATCGGCTAGTTTTACCGCAAATAAGCCTTTCCGAATTTATAGGGTGATATATCGGAATAGCGCAACAACTCATCAAGCGTTGCTATAGGATTGTTTAGGCACGAGTGGAATATGATGTTGAGCATGATTTATGCAGCAGTAAATAGCATGTTGTCATGTATTTGCGCGTTAGAAAAGCAATAAATACAACATTTATAATTGAAAGACGTTAAGAAGGAAAACAAAGAAACAAGTCAGTTTCGCATTGAGGAAATAAATACTTGAAAATAAACAGATAAATTCACATAAAGGGAAAGGGAGAGGGTGTGCAAGTATTAACAAAGAAAAGCATGTTTAGACTAATTCACAAAGCAAATTTTTTATGGTAAAAGCCTGAAATCCCCAGCGGAGTCGTCATGCTGTCGCGCCTCCCTTTTTTCCCCTTCGCGGCGGAAGTCAGGGTTTCAACATTCATTGGGACAACGCGTTTGCTTTCGGGAAAGGGGTACGGAAGCTGAAGAGTCGCCACCTAACGGATTTAAGGTGCGTTAGGGCACCTATAGCAAATAACTCATATAAACCGGTTTGTGTTACCAGAGATTGGGTAAGGGCTTGAAATTAACCCGAGGGGAAGGTGTTAGGCACCCCTCGAGGTCAACAACGGTGGGTCCCAGCCAAACTCATTTTGTGAATTAGTCATTTACTAGATAAAGCAGTCTAAGCACACATATGCATAAAACCTTCTTCAAGTAGAGGGGTTACACGTGGCATTAGCGCACATGTCATCATATCCTTTTACTAACCAATTACCCTCCCCTTAGTGGTTATATAAGCGATTTTAATTAAGCGAACTCTATGCGTGCATTACCCGTCCCTTCCTCATGGACATGGAGGTGTTTAGGACCTATAATTTTAGGCAGTTCTGGACTCTCCTAAGGTGTTCAAAAGAGAAAACATAAGCGACAACAAAGAACAAACAGGATTGTCAAGTAAGAAGACAATAAAAGGGCTCATGTTTACCTCCACAAATAAAAATACAATTAACATGTCTCAAACAACAAGATTTCATATGTTTAAGAAAGACCCTAGGACAGGATATCTAGGTGAGCATGATAAGCAGAGAATATGCAGCATTGTGTCAAGGCGAAGTGACAGAAACCTAATCAGTTTGCCTACTAATTTTAGAATCTGTTGAATCTGGGTAGTTCACAAATAAGCAAAGCATAATTTTCAAGCTTTTATAAGATTAATTACCTACAGGCTTGACTAGGCGTGGATCTGAGATACCCTATAAACATGCTGTCTAAAATGTAACCAGGGTTATAGAAATTGATTTAAAACATAGAGTTTGAATTTATTAAGTCCTGTAAACATGCTGGTCTAGGTGCTTAATATTATGAAACTGGTTTCATACACACTTATCTCTATAACATGATATCTAAATTTTAGGTTTTCTTTTAAACACTCTTATAGACAAACTGGTTACTGATTTTACACGATGCAGACATTGTTTTCTTTTAAAACAAATAACAGTCCTAAAGTAGAGTTTCTAATGCACATAAAGGATGGACGTTTTTGTTAGGCAGGATTACAACAGTAATTTAATAACAGGATTTCTAGGTGATCATGGTTATGCAGAAGCATAATTTCGTAACAAATGAGGTAATGAGCCTATAACATGTTTTCTAGTATGCCAAACAATCCTAAAATCATGATTTCTAATGCAAGTAATCAGGACAAACCTAAGGCATGATTTCTAATGCAAGTAAGCATAAAAAACCTAAAGGCATGATTTCTACCCGATTTACCTCACAAAAATCATATAAGAATCCCTCCCCTTTTTACTAATTTCCCCAATATCTGTTTACAAGGATTATTATTACAGACCATAAATAAATAAATTACATAAATAATGAAAGTAATGTTATAGGGAGCATGAATAGGCCCAAAGTGAACCTGAAAATACCAGGCCTTCCAATTGTCCAAGATGCCATAGTCTCATAACGTCCAAAAGGGTGTCCTGGTGCGTCAAAGTTCCCAAGGGCCTTAGGGACCCCGGACAATGCTTACACAAAGACCCTTTTAAATAGAGAGGTGTTTATGTGCACTGTGGAAGGGCCAACCCCAGTGTGCCAGAGTTCTGAGGAATCTCATGGATCCTAGGCAGTACACACACTAGAGGGGAAGAACTTAAGTAATCTAAGAGTATAAGTGAGAGTGCTTGACATAGTTGGAATAACTTAGAATAGGAGTAAAACCTTAGGAGTGAAAAAGTATTTCAGAAAAGGAAACTGTTCTTCATAAAGGTGTTAACAGTGAAAACAGTTTTGGAAGCAATTCTGAAAACAAACGACAACACAGTCATAAAAACCCAAAGTTCCCAGATTCAAATTTATTCATTACTTAATTCGAAGTGAAGACAAACAACATTACAGATAGGGATTCACGGGGGTTGGGAACACAAGACACTTCAAATAGGAGCACATAAGGAGGATAAGAGGGAGAGCATATTTGAACAATAAGTACACAGAATAAGCAGGGGTTGATTGGCAACCAGCAACCAAATTCATAGTATTAGAACACAAACTACTGATTCATAGTCTTAACAGGGAAATCATACTTGAAGCTTGTAAAGACCCGTAGAATGTTTGACTAAAAACGATGCCCGGAAAGATCTCCATGTTGATATAACTATAGAAATTCTTAATTCGGACCTTTTTGGAGCGAAAAAGTACCCCAGGACTTAGAGGATAGAATTTTTCAAGTTTGTGCGAATCTGCGGTCCAATATGCAATTGCATATCAAGTATGCGGACCGCATAGGGGTCACATAGTTGGACATATTTCTGTCCATTTTGAGGACAACTATGCGACCAAAAATGTGATCGCATATCATGTATGCGGGCCACATAGTTGTCGCTAATTGCACCTGGGTTGTTGCGGAGGGAATTATGCGACGCACTATGCGATCACATAATAGGTATGCGGACCGCATAGTTGCAACATACCTAGGCAGTTCCCTTTCCTTTTGTGCCCACCTGAAGGCCAATAATGCGGCAGGTTTGCGGACCGCATAACCGGAGTGCGATCTCATTCCGGATCGCAAAATGCATCGGGGCTCCTACTTTCTAATTTTTAAAACCTGACCCCCAAACCAATATAACACCCATCCCTCTTATTTTTAACCATATTCTGATAAATTAGAGAGAGGAGAGAGTGGGTTCTAGTGAGAGAGAGTCCCAATTTCATCAAATTTGATCCACCACCACTACTCAGGCCTGGAATTGATCGAGTAGGACACCATTTTCTTCACCACAAGAGGTAAGCTTCTACCCCACCAACCTTAATTTCCAGATTTTTGATAAAATTAACATGGATAGGTTATTTCATGAAGATGGGGGTAGGAATCTTGCATGCATGTAACCAACTTATCATAATCCAGTAAAAGGGAAATAGGATAGAGTAATCTTTCACTAAAAAGGGCCATTCAATCTAAAGGAACACCTAGTGTTTGATAAAACTCTCATGTGAGTTCTAAACATGATCATTATTCCTAATTCTAAGTTCAATTGTGGCACATTGTGAACTAGATTGAAGGTGCTAGAAGGTCTGGTGATTGTGGTAGAAATTAAGGAAAAATCTCAAATCGAGTTATGTATGGATAACTCTAATCTTCATCGGATAAACCTATTGGTGTTCACTTTTCGGGTATGATTCTCTTGTTTCGATCTGTATGGAATTTATGTGCCTTATGTGTCAAGTTGAAAAATTATTGCTTCTATGCCGTTCCATGTTACTACCATGTCGTTATGCTAATTGAGGGTATGAATTGTGATTATTATGCTCCTTCCTTTACTATGTGTGTGAATCCTCTTATGTGATGGGTGTGGTAGATGTGAAAGATTGAATGATATGTGAACCAACAACTGAAATGATATAAAACGTGAATTAAAAGATTGAAATGATATGAGATGTGAATCAAGAAATTGAAATGATAAAAGTGAATTAAAAGATCAAAGAAATGATTGGTAATGTCCTAGGGTGAGATGGCCTAGCCGATCGGGCCGAGATCGGACTCCATGCCGTACACATGGAGGTACTCGGATTGAGATATGACATTGATTATTGCCTCACTGTTTCAGTTGAGATGGCCCAGCTGGTCGGACCGAGACCGGACTCCATGTGAAAATGTCGTGGTGATTATATGAGTTACGATGTTGTTGATGCCTCACCTAGAATGGCTTAGCCGGTCGGGCCGAGACCGGACTCCATGTGACAACGACAAGGTGGTTTAGTAATAATAATAATAATAACACTTGGACTTAAAAGATTATCAACCAAAAGATTGCAAAACGGGATAAGAAACATGGTGACTCTTATTTGTGTTTTCCCCTACTTCGGTGTATTGTTATATGATGTCTCTATTTGTATCATTTCATGTTGATGTTTATCCTGTCTAGAGTAGAGTTTGTTCATACCTACTAGTACTATTCAATGGTACTAACGTCCCTTTTGCTGGGGGCGCTACACCTTTTTAAATGGATGTAGGCAATTCTGTAGCAGGTAGCACTGATCGTCGATAGTGGTGCTTTCTCCTCCACCCTTCAGCAGTTCTAGTGAGCCTCATTTCCTCTCGGAGTCGTGTGTAGATACATGTTGATCTCTTTTGTACCCGTTGTCCTTTCTGAGGTATAGTTGGGGCCTTGTAGCTGGCAGGTCTATGTATATTTCTCTGTACTCTTAGAGGCTCCGTAGACACTTATGTGGGTTATGAATATATTTTGGGTAGTTGTTGGATTAACTCGTAACCATGATTCCGTATCGCGAATATTGTAAGTAGTATGTATGTTTTGAAAAATCTACTGTTGGTAATGGTGAAAGAGAAAAATGGACTTAATGTTATGAATATATGCTTCTTAATTATCTCTTGCTAACTCATGTAAATAATGGAGGCTATAGACACGGGGGAGAAACGAGTCGGGTAAGGAGGGCCAAACAGGCTTGCTTGACCGGGTTCACTCGGTTAGGCGCCGGTCCCGTCCCCCGGAGTTGGGGCGTGAAAAGCTTGGTATCAGACCCTAAGGTTTTAAAAGTGTCCTATGATGTCTCGGAGCCGTGTCTAGTAGAGCCCTTCTTATCGGTGTGTTGTCGACCACATCTATAATTAGGGGGCTGCTTGGACATTTAGGAAAAATACCCTTCATTGTTATTCAATATCGTGCGATGGAGTGAGGAGTGAGGTTGTTTCTCTCTAACTGGTGCATTGTTTTAACTTTCAGTAAATGGCACCCAAGAAGAAAGCTCGACTCGGCCTAGAGGCCAGTTGCTGCCCAGGAGTGGCCATAAATTCCTGATCTGATGGTGCGGGAGAGAATAATTCCCCGACCATGAATCATCCTGACTCCTTCGTTCCAGGCCAGACCATTCCAATTCATGCTCCAGCGCAGGGTGCCACAATCCCTCCTGCTGATATTCCTGATCCTCCTCCAGTCCCAGCTTCTGGTCCCGGTATTTCTGATGGGGACCTTAGGGGAGCTATTCAGATGTTGACACAATTGGTGGCCTCTCAGGCCCAGAGATCAAATACTCTAGCGGGAAAGGGGATTCCTTAGGTTCCAGGGTTAACTGCTCCTCCAGAGTTCACAATTACTGACCCCGAGGCTGATCCTCGGGATTTCATCGATGAGATGTACAAGACCCTCCGAGTCATGCGTGCTACTGAGATAGAGGGAGTAGAGTTGTCCTCCTATCGTCTGAAGGGAGCGGCGTATTCTTGGTTTGAGATGTGGGAGGATTCTCGCGGGGGGGGGGGGGGGGG
>ML279238.1:0-22461 GCA_005239495.1 Nicotiana undulata | reverse complement strand
GGGGGGGGGGGGTTAATTAAGGCAAGGAATCCAAATTACACTAAATAGGGAGTTAGTAAAAATTCCAAAATCATACGGAAGACTAATTAAGGCAAGTGTGACCAATTAAAGTTACAAATAAGGAAACAAATAATATATGTGCACACAGATTTTAACAGAGTAAAATAATAGGAAATAATCAGTACAACCTTCAAAAGAATACTGATTTTACCGAAAAGAATTACTCATGTTCCATAAATAGAAAAATAAGTGAGTACTACTTCACAAAAATACCGGGTTTAACAAGAAAAGCTGGTTCAAATCACTAGTATAGATTAATCAGGGGAAAAATCCAATAGAATATTGGATTTTTACAAGGAAAACATTTAAGTCAAAATGGAGTAAACTAACACGACTGGTATCACGGAAATAACAAAAGTATCAAAACAAAAATTGAAGAAACCAGCATATCACACAGAATCATATAGGGTTTGAACATTCATGCAAAATTTAATCAAGATGATGAATGAACAATTAGTTAAACACTGAGAAATTAGAAAATCTTCGAAGAACAGTTTGGGGTGAACCCTAGTTTAGAAAAAGTGATTAAAAATCGAAATAGTTAGTTAAAACAGGAGGGTCCAGCCTCAACATCTGTCTGCTGAAAACTCTTGAAAGGTTGGGTAAGGGCTTGCATGAAATACGAGGGGGATGTATGAATGTGAAGGCGTTCAATGGGTCACAAAGAGCCACGATTGGGGAAACCAACTTATGTTTGCAGATGGACCCTACTTGGTTCGATGTTGAATTTCAGGTGGTAGACATATTTGCCTCCTATAACCTACTATTAGGACGACCTTGGATACATGCCGCTGGGGCTGTGGCATCCACTTTGCACCAAGCTGTGAAGTTTGAATGGAATTATAAAGAGGTAATCATCCATGGAGACGGGAAAAACCCCATCTACACCAATCAGACTTTTCTGGTTGTGGAGAATAGAAGGAAGCTGGGGGAGAGACTTACCATCGCATTGAGCAATTTGAAGACCTATTGATTCTAACAACTGATTGCAGAGTTGATCATTCGGGCCTTTCAATTCATAGATGTATATCACAGACCTATGAATGGGGATATTTCCGAAACTCACACAGAAAAAAGGAAGTGAGTTAGACAAAAAGAAAAGCAACTTGGACAAAAAAAGAAGTGACTTGGACAAAAAGAAACGAAGTGGCTTAGACAAATCTTTTTTGTCGATAACCTCAGACCAATCAATCGAATATTGATTAATACGTAATCGATCGAACACTACTTGAAAACGGCTCTTCTGCTCCGAAACGGACTGTTCCAAATGTTCCTGGAAATTCTTGCTCCCATTGGACCATTTGTATCTATATGCATCAGGATCCCGATTCATGGATCTCTCGGTTCGAGAAATCAAAATAAGAGGCTCGAACCATTTCTTCTGACTCTTTTTCAAATTCGATAAATATTGGTTGATCGTATATTTCATTAGAGTTCTATGATTCAGAGTATCCTTTCCTATTTGATCCCTTTGAATTCCATATTCGAAGTTGCGATCGGATCTATTCNCCCCCCATTCGCCCTTTACTAATATAATAGAAGGTAAGGCAAAAGCAAGAGTGAAACTACGAGCTAAAAGCAGGCGTGCCTCTCTTATAAGAGAATATGATACCATTCCCCACTTTTGGCGCACTTGTTTGATGAGCTAAGCCTATGTGTGTTAACACAATCGAGAAGGATAAATGGTGGAGTAGAAAAATAGAGAGCATACTGGTGTGGGCAGGGTAAGAATCTCCAGGGTATTGCCAAGCTAATACAACTAAAACGGCATATCACAACCTTTGGACTGGGATATCGATACACCTGGCACGAGTATCAGAATTGGTCGCCACCATGGCATGGTCCCTATTACCCTCTTGGGCAGCCAGTGCCACATCAGAGTAAGACCTTTCATCCGGCCGATACAATATGGAGATCCGAAGAAGAAGAAGCTTTGGACGCTCTAAGGAATTTGTTCTTAGAAGATGGAGATATGGATTGCAGTGTGATAGTTGAGGAGGAGGAAGAAGAAGGCCCTACCATTCAGACAGTGGAAAGGGGAGCATTTCTCATAAACTTGACCGCTACACCATCAAGGGCCCGACGAGTCCCGCGGTAGCATGGCTGCTAGCATCATTTATTTTTGAAACAATTCTTCTTGAGCATTTTGTTTTAAAATAATATTTTTAGTGTTTCATTTCGAAAAACATTGTTGAGTTATCGAAAATCGCTTTGTTTGACATTTTAATATTTAGCAATGGTTTGATGTTCTATTATTACTATTTTTTCATATATTTCTCTCTACATCATTACTATTTCTTATCTTGATAAACCAATAACTGTGACATGTAATGAGACAATGCAACACAAGGACAGTGACTCAGAAGAAATAGAAGAAGAAGTTATGATACCTGAGTAAATTATCAGAGAAGTTGAGAACTTCGAAAACAAGCCCAAGTCTAACCTGGACGAAACTGAGATAGTCAATTTAGGGGATTCCGAAACCATCAAAGAAACTCGCATAAGCATCCACTTGTCACCGTCAGAGAAGGTAGAATACACTCATTTCCTGAAAGAATATGAGGATATTTTTGCATGGTCATACGATGATATGACAAGGTTGAGCACATCCATAGTGGCTCACAAGCTACCTACAAATCCAATGTGTCCGCTAGTGAAGCAGAAACTCAGAAAATGCAAACCAAACATGAGCTTGAAAATCAAGGAGGAAGTCACCAAGAAGATCAAAGCCAAAGTCCTCAGGGTAGTTGAGTACCCAGCCTGGTTAGCCAACATTGTGCCGATTCCAAAGAATGATGGAAAAGTCAGGGGGTGTGTTCATTATCTGGACCTAAGCAGAGCAAGTCCCAAGGACGATTCCCTACTACCAAATATACACATTCTGATTGACAATTGCGCCAAGCATGAACTCCAATCCTTTATAGATTGCTTCGCGGTTTATCATCATATTTGGATGGACGAAGAAGACGCAGATAAAAAAATCTTTCATTACACCATGGGGGTATATTTCTACAAAATGATGCCATTCGGTCTGAAGATTGCTGGGGCCACCTACATGAGGGACATGAAAACTATCTTCCATGATATGATACATAAGGAAATGGAGGTATATGTGTCATCAAATCCAAGAAGGCCACAGATCACATAGTATACTTTAGAAAGTTCTTTGACCGGCTGCGAAAGTACAATCTAAAGCTGAATCCCGCAAAATGTGCATTCGGGGTTCCTGCCGGAAAATTGTTGGGATTCATCATCAGTCGCTAAGGTATAGAGTTGGCCCCATCAAAGGTCAAAGCTATCCAATAATTACCACCGCCAAAGAACAAGAAGGGCGTGATGAGTTTCTTGGGATGCCTCAATTACATTGGCCGCTTCATAGCACAGTCCACAGTGATATGTGAACCAATTTTCAAAATGCTGAAGAAAGATGCCGCAACTAGTTGGACCGAGGATTGTCAGAAGGCTTTTGACAAAATCAAGGAATACATGTCCACACCACCAATCTTAGTCCCTCCACAACCTGGTACACCACTACTACTCTACCTCGCATCATTAGATGGGGCCTTCAGTTGTGTTTTGGGACAACATGACGAGACGGGAAGAAAGGAGCATGCCATATATTACTTGAGTAAGAAGTTCACACCTTATGAAGCACGGTACTCTCGGTTGGAACGCACTTGCTGCGCTTTAACTTGGATAGCTCAGAAATTGAGGCACTCTTCTGTGCCTATACCACATAACTCATATCGAGGATGGATCGCCTGAAGTACATCTTTCAGAAGCCTATGCCTACCGGGAAGCTAGCCAAGTGGAAAATATTGCTGAGTGAGTTCGACATCATCTATGTAACTCAGAAGGCAGTCAAAGGACAAGCATTGGAAGATCATCTTGCCGAAAATCTTGTAGGAGGAGAATACGAACCACTAGAAAGGTATTTTCCTGACGAATAAGTGTCGTTCTTAGGAGAGGATATTGATGAAGCCTACGACGGTTGGAGAATGTTTTTTGACGGAGCTGCAGATTTCAAAGAAGTCGGCATCAGAGACGTCTTGGTATCGAAAACCGGTCAACGCTATCTGGTGTCTGCAAATCTCAGGTTCCCATGCACCAACAATATGGCGGAATATGAAGCCTGCATATTAGGGCTCAACTTGGCTGTCGACATGAATGTTCAGGAACTACTAGTAATTGGTGACTCAGACCTGCTGGTACATCAGGTACAAGGAGAATGGGATACCAAAAACACCAAGATACTACCATATCTACATCATGTACAAGAGATGAAGAAGAGGTTTACAAAAATAGAATTCCCGCATGTACCCAGAATTCATAATGAATTTGCAGATGCATTGGACACCGTGTCCTCAATGATACAACATCTAGACAAAAATTTCATCGATCCCATTCCGGTGAGAATCCATAATTGACCGGCATACTGTGCTCATGTCGAAGAAGAGATAGATGGAAATCCATGGTTCCACAACAACAAAGAATATTTGGAAAAAGGAGAATACCAGAGCTTGCAAACCATACTCAGAAACGCACACTGCGGAAACTGTCCAATCACTTCTTCCAAAGCGGATGAATTTTGTATAGAAGAACTCGTGATCTAGGTTTTTAAGGTGTGTTGACGCCAAATAGGCTTCCAAATTGCTCGAAGAGATACATGCTGGAACTTGCAGCCCACATATGAACGACTTTGTCTTAGCCAAGAAGATACTCAGGGCCGGATACTTTTGGATGACAATGGAAACAGATTGTATCTGGTATGTCCAGAAATGCCACCAATGCTAGATACATGCAGACATGATACGGGTGCCGCCAAATGAACTCAATGCAACAAGCGCACCCTGTCCTTTTGCTGCCTAGGGAATGGATGTCATTGGTCCAATCGAATCCACTGCTTCAATGGGCACATGTTCATTTTACTGGTCATCGACTACTTTATTAAATGGGTTGAGACTGCGTCCTACAAAGCTGTAACCAAGAAAGTCATCGCAGATTTTGTCAGGGATCATATTGTTTGTCGATTTGGGGTTCCAGAGTCCATCATCACTGACAACGCCTCCAATCTCAACAGTGATCTGATGAAAGCCATGTGTGGAACTTTCAAAATCAAGCACAAGAATTCCACAACATACAAGCCTTAAATAAACGGAGTCGTGGAAGCCGCCAACAAGAACATCAAGAAGATACTAAGGAAAATGGTAGAGAATCACAAGCAATGGCACGAGAAATTACCATTTGCCTTAGTGGGATACCGTACCACAGTCCGTACACCAATCAGGGCAACTCCCTATCTGTTGGTTTATGGTACCGAAGCTGTCATTCATGCCAAGGTAGAAATTCCTTCATTGAGAATCATACGAGAATCCTAACTCAGTGACGTGGAATAGATAAAGGGTCGCTACGAGCAATTATCCCTCATAGACGGAAAAAAGGATGAATTCAGTGTGTCATGGTCATCTTTATCAAAATAAAATGTTCAAAGCTTTCAACAAAAGGGTCAAACCTTGACAGTTCACACCGGGAAAGCTGGTGTTGAAACGGATCTTTCCACATCAAGATGAAGCCAAAGGGAAATTTTCACCCAATTGTTAGGGTCCTTGCATGGTTCACAGAGTATTGACAGGAGGAGCACTCATAATCACATAAAGGGATGGAGAAATCTGGCCAAAGCCTATCAACGCAGATGCAGTCACAATATACTATGTATAAACTATTTATGCTTCTTCATATGATGTATTGAACTACGCTTGAGCTAATTCCTGTTTAAGAGGGGATATATAGGTAGTCATGTGGTTCCGGTCATAACTCAATAAAATTTCCATTTTTCCTGCAATCAAAAACTGGGGTAGAATTTGAGGAGGACCCTCAAAATTCCGAAGCAAGTTCAGCCAACAGCAGCATATGGAACAACCATAAGGTCATTTAGTTAACTGGGGTAGAATTTTGAGGAGGACCCTCAAAATTCTATGGAAAAGAATGTCGCAATGTCTCTAATAATGTCACAGTTACTGGTTCATCTAACTAATTTCTAATTTGCATATTACTATGTCCTTGAAAACCATACACGCATACTTTTGAAAATAAAATTTAGCCAAATGCTACCCAGGGTAACTTAAACAGGACCCTCATGCAGCAGAGCAAGCAAATGAAAGCACGAATCAACCTCCCTTGCAAAACTCACAAATTTTCTTTACATGCAGGAATAGGTCATCATCATAAGCATCGTCGCGGCAACAAAATCACTATACAAAAAACACATAGTCAGCTAATAACACCTCACTCTTACTCTTACATTTGCATGAGGCTAACCCCTGCCTCCTCATTTCCATAAGGCTAAGCATTCCCTTCCCTTTGCATGAGACTAAGCCATGTCTCAATCCTTGCATGAGGCTAAGCTATGCCTGCTCATTTGCATAAGGCTAAGCAGTGTCTTCCCTTTGAATGATACTAAGACATGTCTCAATCCTTGCATGAGGCTAAGCTTTACCTTCTCATTTGCATAAGGCTAAGCATTGCCTTCCCTTTGCATGAGATTAAGCCCTTTCTCAATCCTTGCATGAGGCTGAGCTCTGCCTCCTCATTTGCATAAGGCTAAGCATTTCCTTCTCTTTGCATGAGACTAAGCCTTGTCTCAATCCTTTCTTGAGGCTAAGCTCTGCCTCCTCATTTGCATAAGGCTAAGCATTGCCTTCTCTTTGCAAGAAACTAAGCCTTGTCTCAATCCTTGCATTAGGCTAAGCTCTGACTCCTCATTTGCATAAGGCTAAGCATTGCCTTCTCTTTGCATGAGACTAAGCCTTGTCTCAATCCTTACATGACGCTAAGCTCTGCCTCCTCATTTGCATAAGGCTAAGCATTGCCTTCTCTTTGCATGAGACTAAGCCTTGTCTCAATCCTTACATGACGCTAAGCTCTGCCTCCTCATTTTCATAAGGCTAAGAATTGCCTTCTCTTTGCAAGAAACTAAGCCCTGTCTCAATCCTTGCATTAGGCTAAGCTCTGCCTCCTCATTTGCATAAGGCTAAGCATTGCCTTCTCTTTGCATGAGACTAAGCCTTGTCTCAATCCTTACATGACGCTAAGCCATGCCTCCTCATTTGCATAATGATAAGAATTGCCTTCTCATTGCATGAGACTAAGACCTGTCTCAATCCTTGCGTGAGGCTAAGCTCTGCCTCCTCATTTGCATAAGGCTAAACATTGAATTCTCTTTGCATGAGACTAAGCCCTGTCGCAATCTTTGCATGAGGCTAAGCCATGCCTCCTCATTTGCATAATGATAAGCATTGCTTTCCATTTGCATGGGACTAAGCCCTGCCTCCTCATTTGCATAAGGCTAAACATTGCCTTCCATTTGCATGTGACTAAGCACCGTCCCAAATTTTGCATAAGGCTAAGCCCTGCCTCCCTATTTGCATAAGGCTGAGCATTGCCTTCTCCTAGAATGGCACTAAGCACTGTCCCGAATCTTGCACGAGACTAAGCATTGTCTCTCTTTGCATAAATACAGATATTGCTCTATCTTAAACCTTGCATTATTCTGTTCTCTCGGGGCTAAGCTCTTCCCTCAGCTCTACGCAAGACTAAGCTCTATCTTGTTATAACCTTTAGCATCATGTCTCTGCACCTCATGGGCTGATATATAGCCAACTTGTCGAAAGGCGTCATAGTCTAAAGGCATCATCCTTATAGCCGGAAGACACCATGCCATGGCCTGAGGATCTCTCAATCTTGCACATCATTATTCAAAGGCATCATGGTTTGGAGGCACCATCTGCATGGCTCGAGAACATCATTTCATGGCCGGCGAATCTCCTACCGCACAATTCATGGATCAGGACATCATGGTCTAATGACGTAATCCTCACCATCCAAAGACAGTCTTCACCATCCGAAGGGAATTTGCATCATGTCTAAGATTTCGCAATAATTTATACACATTTGCATGCAGTTGTATTTTGTAATTTGCAGATGAACCGGTAAGCAACCGTTATCCCAACGGGAGCAATCTTCGCTCCGGTTTCCATTCAATATCCATATCCTTCAAATTATTTCAACATGACCATTCATCATCTGTTACCCAGTCTCATTTACCCATAACCGTACCCAAATACATTCGTTCACAATCTCAATATTGTCCCTATCTAGAATATTTTGTCCGTTCTTGCAACAACTCCATCGGTTATTCCACCGTTGGATCCAGAACTACACATGGCCTGATTCCTGTAAAATCAGGGATATGTAGGCAGTTCAGAAGCCAGAGTGCAGCCTATATCTCTAAAATCACTTTATTCGGTCAAAATCGGTCATCATTTCTTTACCCGGCAACTCTTTCATCCTTCCCGGATAATGAAGGGCAGCTGTTGACACCCAATTTTTCCCTCATATATTTTAAATATACATATATACCTTCAAAATAGTGTATGAGCATCATCAAGCATTTTTATAGCTTTTTATAACTTTTTAAAGGCTTTTAATCAATTTATTCCTGCATTTTTATTATGTAAAAAACTATTAATTACATCACAAATATTTTCTATGATGATTTTTCATTTAATTTTCATCATTTATATCCATATTAAGCTTTAAAATAATGATGCATTTATTATAATCATATTTGCACTTTAAGGCTAACATTGCATATTTTGCAATAATAGCCCATATATGTGCATAATTATATTATTTATACGGAAAATGACTTTTTATATTTTTATAATGTTAAATAATTATTTTAAATCATTTTAATGCACAAGTAATATTGTTGTTATTTATTAAATATTTTTGATAAATTATTTATTTGTTAATTGGGTATTTAAAACCTAGCCCCCTAAAACCCCAATTTCGGACCTACACTACCCAATTACCCCAGCCCAATCACCTACACTAGCCCAAATACCCCAGCCCAGAAACCAGTGACCCATAACTAATACCCGGTCGCGACCCGTTCCTAAACGACCCCCCCCCCTCCCATCTAACTTTAAATCCCAGCCGTTGATTTCTCGAGATCGACGACTCACATCCCTTCCCCCATTTTTAATTAACCTATTCCTAACCCTAAATCCCATTCACACAAACTCGCCACCCCTGTATTCTCTAATATTCTTCCTCTTCTCCTCAAAAAACATTAAGTCCCCTCATTTTCTTACTATATTAGTCCTACCTCCCTACTGGCTACCCGTTTTTGGTATTACATATTGGCTTGCCGAAAATGTCAAGCAGATCTTGTAAAAATCGAACCAAAATTGGTTCAAATCCTTAACGTGCTGTTATTTCCGTCGGTGTTCATCCTTTTTATCTTTGTAACTACGAATATTTTTGTATCTCTTATGGATTCTTACTTATCCATAAGGTTAGGGTTTTCATATCCTTTTTTATTCGAACCAAAATTGGTCCAAACTTTAATTTTAAGTGTTTTTTCGTCTATATTCATTCTATTACGCATGAATCTTCCTATTTCTGTTTAATTCCTTTTACTTACCCAAATTAGGGTTTCAGATCTTCTTTAATTAAACCAAATATGGTTCGATTCTATCTTTCTTTTGAATAACCTTCTATCTATGTTTATTTTATTAAAATATATTATTCTTTGCCTTTATTTTCTATCGATTTTGTGGTTTACCTAAAATTAGGGTTTCAGATCTTTAGTTGAACCAAATCTAGCCCGATTTTTGGTTTTTTTTAGTAATCTTCTGTCTATGTTCATTGTATGCATTATATGACTCTTCGCCTTTATTTTCTATCGATTTTGTGGTTTACCTAAAACTAGGGTTTGAGACTTTTATTTGTTTTTACTAATTTTCTGATACTCTTTCCTTTCTCGTATGGGACTAATGTTTTCCTTATTTCTGTTCAATTTACCATATTTTCTTTATTTCTTTACCTTATTTTGCCCTGAAACTGATCGATCCTATGTGATATTTTCCTTATTCTAAGTGTTACTCGCCTGATTGCACGCCATTATTCTCTGTTAAAATAAGACCCCAATTGATTCTGTGATTCATTACTTTCCATGTGTTTTGTGTTTAATTCTTCCACTATTTAAACCCCTTCTCCTTTCCCCTTTCCCCTTTAGGCAGACTGGAAGTAACATACTCTCACTAAGAAATTTAGGGTTTTGATTCTATACTCTCTATGTTCTCTCTTCTTTACTAGTGGTCTTGGCCGGGTGAAAGCCAAGGCCAAATATTTTGGACTCTCGACTTTGTGGTATTATTCTGGTTTGGCTTGCTTAATTGGTGAGTGACTATCCTTTGTCATTTTCTTTCTATCCCTGGACTATGTTTACAATTCAGCATGTCTAGAATCCATTCTGAGCATGATTCTGCATGTTTACATGATTCTCTTTTGTTCTATAATTGATATTGTTAGTCTGAGATAAGTTATTTTGAATGATATGAATCATCTTCAGAAAAATCTGCTTAATCTGTCTTTTATGTGTTGTTCTGAACCTGTTCTGGATCTAGGTATCTTTAGAATAATGCATGAAGGTTAAGTAGTCAATTAGTCTTAAATATTTGAAACTTTTATTGTGATTAGACTTCATGTTCTGTTATTTATATGCCCTGATAACTTGTTTCTAATACGTTTTGTATTCAATTGAATTCATGTAGGTATTCTGATTGTGTTTTTTTCTATGGTTTAATAAGGTTGTCCTAAATACTAGCATGAATACCTAGCTTAACTGGACTTTTCCAGGCTTCAACTTACTTAAACTGTATGTTTGATCATGAAATAACTCTGCAGATTTTTGCCAATTTGTTCTTGCAATCATGCCTACATGTTCTGTGTTCTAAAACTATGTTATGGTGGCCTCTTTCTGGGAAATCAAACTTGTTTTAAGCCTGTCCCATCCTCCTTTTATATGTTGTTACTTTTAAAACTCCTACTCTTAGTATCTTAGGTTCTATCCTCAACCACCCCAGTAGGAGCACTGGTCAGGGTCCACATAAGACTCATGTGAACTCTGACACACTAGGGACTGGTCCCTAATCTACTTTGAGTTATTTTTTATATGTGGTTCTTGTGTGAGCATTGCCCTGGATCCTTGAGGCCCTTGGGAACTTGGACACACTAGAAATTTGGTTCTATATGTGCTATGGGCGAGCCACTCACCATTGATTGTCTGTACTTGTGAAATGAGCCATGAAGTTGATATGTGTTGAAGGCCTGGGCTTCCCAGGTGTATTTGGGTCTAATAAAGGTTCCCTATATTTTATTTCAGTATTATTATGTAATTCATTTTCTAATCTAGTTTGTAACAATTTTGTAATAAACAGATGTTGGGAGTATATAATAAAATTGGGAAGGGTCTTTATTTTCTTTGGTCAATTCGGGTAGAAATCCCGCCAATAGGGTTTCATTTGTGCTGTTAATCCTGTTTTACATTATCTTTGTTAAAATCATATGACTTATGTACTATGTTTTCATATTAGGAACCCTGCCTATAGGATTAAAATTACTTTGTTAGGAATCTTGGATATAGGTTGCATTAATTTGTCCAATAAAGTATGTTAGCAATCATGCCTATAGGACCAATATTAGACTCAACAGTTTTATGATAATGTGTGCAAATTTTCTGCCTATATTCCGCATAATAGATATCATGCCTATAGGATTTACAATCATTTCAACAATGGATATCATGCCTATAGGATTTAAAATCATTGCAACAATAGATATCATGCCTATAGGACCAAAATCAACTCAATAATTAGAAAGCATGTTAGTAGGATTAAAAGGAAATTCAAGGTTATGAATCATGTCCACAAAGTTAAAAAAATCAGTTTGCGCTTAGAAATCATGTCGATAGGATTCTATTATTCAAAATTTGATCGCTACTATCAACACTTAGACAATATGCCTATAAGACTTAATAACAATTCTGGATTCGTAACTGTGATTCATTACTGTAGGAAGTGCCCAGATGATATTCATTAAACGCAGTTCAACCTCGAATTTTCAATTACGAAAAAAATTAGAGAGTCCATTAGTTCATGAATCATGACAAAAAATTTATCTCTCGAAATAGAAATCAAAATGGAATTATAGGAAAGAAAGAATAAAAAGAAAAAAAGAAAAAAGTAAGAAAAAAAAAAAGACATCCCCCAAGTAGGCAAACAACATATCCTAACACTCGCCTTAATGAAACTGCTTCTGTATATATGTCTTCTCGCATAGATATCCTTCATATAGGAACTTTAAGATTAACGAAGCATGCCAATCAATTGCGTGCATTTGTTGTTTTATGTGCGGAGGTCAATATGAGCCCATACCTGCCTTTTATCTGAAAGTCCTGGTTGTTTTGTTTGTCGCTTAGTCTTTTTTACAATTTTGAGAAACCTAGGCTTGGTCTAGAACCATCCCAAGTAGAGGTCCTAATACCTCCGGGGCCATAGGTAAGGGACGGGTAGTGCACGCATAGGAAACAAACTAGAATCAATTAGAGCGCTTTAGGTAACAACTTAAAGATCGGGTAGTAGGATATGATAGTCTGTGCTCACTAAATACTATGAGTAACACCCCGACTTGAGGGAGTTACAAAGTATTGCACGGGGTGATCCTTTGGGCTAAAAATCTTAGGACCCCAACTCCCTTTCCGTTTTAAAATAAATCAATTTTTTTATTTTTCCAAATTGCTTCATTTCCCCTTAGACTAATCTCTTAATTTATGTTCGGCTAGGACCCACCATTGTGGACCTCGAGGGGTTCTTAACACCTTCCCCTCAAGGTAATTTGAGCCCTTACCCGATCTATGGTGATGCAAACTGATGTAATATGCGTGATCTACTCTAGGTTCCCTAACGCACCTTAATTCGTTAGGTGGCGACTCTAAATCAATTCCTTTTCCCCATCCCCTCAAAAGGAGTTGTCCAAAATGTCGAAACTCGATTTCGGAGAAAAAGGGGACGCGACACTAAGGGTTCAAGTTGAGATGGACTAAGACGGAATACCTAAAGTGCAAGTTGAGTGCCGAGTCGGTGGAAGCGGGATTGGACGTGAGGCTTGAATCATAGGTCATCCCCAAGAGGGGCATTTTCAAGTACCTTGTGTCGGTTATACTGGGGGATGAGACATCGACGAGGATGTCACACATCGTATACGGGTAAGGGGATGAAGTTGAGCTTAGCGTGTGGAGTCCTGTGTGACAAGAAAGTACCTCTGATACTCAAAGGTAAGTTTTATAGAGCAGTGGTTAGACCGGCCATGTTGTATGGGGTTGAGTGTTGGCCAGTTAAGAACTCACATATCCAGAAGATGAAAGTAGTAGAAATGAGGTTGTTGATGTGGATATGCGAGCACACTAAGATGGGTAAGATTAGGAACGACGATATTCAGTAGAAGATGGATGTGGCCTCCATGGATGACAAGCTGGGGGAAGCAAGGCTCAGATGGTTCAGGCATGTTTAGAGGAGAAGCCCAGATGCCCCGGTAAGGAGATGTGAGCGGCTGGATTTTTTGGGTACGAGGAGAGGTAGAGGGCGGCCTAAGAAGTATTGGGAAAACGTGATCAGGCAGAACATGTCGTTGCTTCAAATTACCAAGGACATGGCCATAGAAAGGAAGTTGTAGAGGTCGGGGATTAAGATTGTAGGTTAGGAGGCAGTTATGCATATTTCTGCGGCGCACCAGGGTGAGGCTAGTCTATTAAGATTTTATCTTAGACCGCTAGTGGTTAATGTTAAGTTCACACTACTCTTTCATTCCTCTTAGTGTTGGGCTTTATCTACTGGTTATTGTTTTGCTTTTTATCTATTTTTTGGTTCTTGTGTTGCTATTAATTTTTCTATGGTCTCTATTAATGGTACCGATATATTGCCTCTCTTCATATTCTTTTCGTCTTCTTGAGCTGAAGACCTATCAGAAAAAACCTCTCTTCCCCATCGGTGTAGGGGTAAGGTTTGCGTACGCCCTACCCTTCTCAGACCCCACTAGTGGGATTTCACTAGGTCATTGTTGCTATATATAGCTATAATAATTATATAATTAATAACGAAATTATAATTAGATAAGAATTGGGGGTTGGGGTGGGAGGAGGGGGATTTGATCAATTATTTAGCTCATTTTGGTCCAACAGATTATAGCTCAAATAATTTTTAAACAGATCAATAATCCGACTATTTATTGGCTAAGTTCACTTTGACTCGTTCAAATTCACCCTAACCTGCCACCCATAGCCCTGCTTAATATTAAAGAAATGGTAAAATCCCCACAAGCAAGATCATAACATATGTTTCACCAATAAGACACAATACAGTCGTGAGAAATGAGCGATATGATTATAGAGTACTATAATACCTAATCAAGTTCTTATGATAAACTTAATTCTAACCTTTTCTTTTATTGAACAAACATTAATTGGGATTACCGAGAAGATTGTACGCTCTAAATAACAAGCATGGCTAAGTTCACTTTGACTGGCTCAAATTCAGCATAACCTACCACCCCTGCCCCTGCTTAATATTAAAGCAACAGTAAAATCCCCACAAGCAAGATCATAACATATGTTACACCAATAAGTCACATTGCAATATAGCCGTGGGAATGGAGCGATATGATTATAGAGTACTATAATACCTAATAAAGTTCTTATTACAAACTTAAATCAAACTTTTTCTTTTCTTGCACAAACATTAATGGGACTTAGCGAGAAGATTGTCCGCTCTAATTAACAAGCCGGGCTAAGTTCACTTTGACTCGCTCAAATTCACCTTAACCCACCACCCCTACCCCGGCTTAATATTAAAGCAGCGGTAAAATTCCCACAAGTAAGATCATAGCATATGTTCCACCAATAAGACACATTGCAATAAAATCGTGGGAATGGAACAATATGATTATAGAGTACTATAATACCTAATCAAGTTCTTATTACAATCTTTAATCGAACTTTTTATTTTCTTGCACAAACATTAATAGAGCTTACCGAGAAGATTGTCCGCTCTAAATAACAGGCTGAGAAATCAGGGTAGACATCTATACTAGAATTTGAAATCATATGAAAGAGATAATAAGTGACAGTGATGTTAAATTTCTGGGGTTTTCTCTTTTTATGTGG
Source organism: Nicotiana undulata (assembly GCA_005239495.1). Lineage (NCBI taxonomy): Eukaryota > Viridiplantae > Streptophyta > Magnoliopsida > Solanales > Solanaceae > Nicotiana > Nicotiana undulata. The sequence goes on along the minus strand of ML279238.1, from coordinate 7,337 downwards.
ATAAAAAAAGTTCTTTTGGACCAAACTTATATTTTCGATGGCCCAACTTGTATTTGAAGATCTTCTAAGTTCTTAATGACTTTTTTTTTCTCTACCTCACACAAGATAGAGATAAGGTTAGCGTATACCTCACTTTTCCATATTTTCTTTATGGGATCACACTGGTTATATTATTGTTCTAGCTGATATTTGAGGTCTTATTTTCAGACAAAAAGTAGAGGGAATCGTCTTTCAAAGAGAGAAGAGATAGAGAAAAAGTGTTTTCCGTTAGTAGGAATTTCTGTCACACTAGTCGCTTCAAAGTTGAGTTTTCTGGTTTGTTCAGCATTAACTGGAACTAAAATTTAAACTGAGAGTTCCTAATGTCATGTTCTTTGAAAACCATCATTTTTAATATTGTTTCAATCTATTTGAACAAGATATAGCCAATTCTTTAAAAATGTAGGGAGAATACATAGCAAATTAAGTATTTCACCCATTAGAATTCATAGTATATTCCCAAATCTTATCAAAATTCAGAACCCAAAAACCTAATACACAATCACATAAATCAATCCATAATTAAACCTTAATAAGAATTTTCTACTAACTCAATGTGGAAATCACTTACGTTAATTCTTAAGAGATTTGGTATTAGGGTCCTATATCTTATATACCTAGTGTAAAATACAAAGAGAAGACCTAAAAGCCCTCAGCTCTCTTGTTCTACATGAAAATTAGTGCATCACATTGGCTCTTTCCCTTTGCGCTGGTGCCACTCAAACTCTGCACTTCAGTAAAATGGCCATAATTTTTTGAAATGTGTAAATGATTAACCACTTAAACTCTTAAACCATATTTAGATGCTAAAGTTCGACGTTAAATTATTTCGTCAGGAGCCATGTTAAATTTACTTATGACATAAAGTTATGCATTTTAATTTATATTTGTTTAGTCTTTGAAAGGTCTTGTTTCACTTGTTAAAACATGTTAAGTCTTTTGCTCCAATTTCTATTTTTCTTTTTCTCTCTAAACACTTGTTCGATAGTGAAATGGGGAGGATATTATGTACACAGACCTTACCCCCACCATGAGGGAGTAGAGAGGTTGTTTCCGATAGACCCTCTGTAACGACCCGACCGGTCATTTTGAGCATTTGCACTTCGCTCGGTAATTTACAGGCATGAGTAGCTCCGTATGATGTATAATGACTTATGTGAATCATCGATATTGGTTTTCAGGTTATTCAAAATCGGTTTGGAAGAATGGATTTCATTGTTGAAGCTTTAAGTTGAAATAGTTGACCAAGTTTGACTTTTTCTGAATTTGACCCCGGAAACGGAGTTTTGATGGTTCCGATAAGTCCGGATGGTAATTTTGGACATGGGCGTATTCTCGGATTTGTATTTGGATGTTTCTAGAAGGTATCGCCACAAATTGGCGAAAAAGGAAATTTGAAGGTTTGAAAAATTCATAAGTTTGACTGGAAGTTGACTTTGAGGATATCGGATTCGGATTATGGTTTCGGGAATTGGAATAGCTTTGTTATGGCTTTTGGGACTTGTGTGCAAAATTCGAATTAATTCCGGGAGGATTGGATATGTTTCAGCGCGAGTTTTGGAAATTGAAAGTTCAAAGTTCAGAGATTTTGATTTGAGGTGCGAATCATCATTTTGATATTGTTATGTGTGATTTCAGGCCTTGAGTAGGTCCGCGTTTTATTATTGGACTTGTTGGTATACTCGGGCGGAGTCCCGAGTAGCTCGGATGAGTTTCGGACAAGGTTCTGATCATTCTCGTTGCACAGTGCATTGTTGAAGGTTGCTGGTTTTGGTGTGATCGCACCTGCGGCTGGTTTTGCGCAGGTGCGATGTCCGCAAAGTGATAAAGGCATCGCAGAGGCAAGGTGAGTGTTGGGTGAGGAAGACTGTAGAAGCAGAGATTTGGGTGCATGTGCGGATGCGCAGGTACGAGGTGATGGAGCGCAAGAGCGAGGTATTTCGCAGGTGAGGATGGTGGCTCGCACCGATGTCGCAGAAGCGGGTATGTTGTCCGCAGGTATGAGGGTCGAGTCCTCAGCTGATTCCGTAGAAGCAGAGGTTATTTTGCAGAAGAGGCTAATATGCCACAGGTGAAAAAATGTTGGGAGAAGCTATAAATCGAGGGTCTTGCTCTTTCTTCATATTTTGAGATGTGGGACACGGATTCAGGTGATCTTTGGAGCATATTTCACCATATGAGTAGGGGTAGGTGTTATCTACTCGATTTTGGTTATATATCATGAATCTATCTTAATTTTAGCAATTGGTTGATGAATTTAAAGAGAGAATTAGGGGTTTTGGCCTGACGTTTTCTAATATGAATTTTTGAGTACTGAACGCCGAATTGGTGTCAGATTTGAGTGAAACTAGTATGGTTGGACTTGTAATTGAATGGGTTGTCGGGTGTGATTTTTTAACGGCTTTGATTTTTGATAAGGAATTAATCTTTATCATTTGGAATTGTTTCCTTGGGCTATATTTGATGTATTTGAGTTGCTTTTGGCTAGTGTGAAATGTTCGGAGGTCGCTACGGGCGTGATGGTATCTTTGGAGCATTGCTTGGCTTGCTCGGCATTGGTATTGGCTTGTCAAGGTAAGTAACTCTTTTAAACTTAGTGTTGATAGTATGAAACCCCGAAATACGTGTTATGTGATTGGTATTGAGGTGGTGCACATGCTAGGTGACGGGCGTGTGGGCGTGCACTGTGGGGGATGGGGACTTTGTCCGTCTCGCGAGATTGTAAATTCGAATAGCTTATTGTTAATTACATGTTCTCTCGGTCTTCTAGAAATTTGACTTCCATTCATGTTAGAAACCATTCTTAGGTCATATGATATCACTGTTAGGACCCGCAACGTTCGTGTACTTGTTGAATTAGCTACGATTTGCTATCTTGTACTCAGTCACAGGTTGACTTGCACACCATATCTCTGTCTCCTCTTGTTTTCTTGTTGATACTTGTGATTAACTCTTTTTGGGTTTATTTGTATGATTTTTGAGAGCCCGAGAGACTGGAGAGGTTAGTGACTGAGATAGGGCCTGAGTGCCGAGTTGTGAGCTATGTGAATATATATGGATCGGATTGCACGTCACAACGAGCCTTATAGCTATTTATGTATATGGATCGGATTGCACGCCGCAACGAGCCTTATGGCTACTTATATGATTGGATTGGGTTGCACGCCACAACGATATAGCTCTTGGGCTGAAGGAGCTCATTTGGAGTCTACACACCCCGTGTGAGCGTAGTCGACTATATATATGTGGATCGGGCTGCATGCCGGATCGGGTATTATATAACGCTGAGTGATTGAGTGTTCTGAGCATTGAGCATAGTGAGAGAGAATGTGATACAGTGAGATTGAGCGCGCTGAGAGTGTGAGTACATGAGCTCATCATCGAGATGCATTGCATTTGTCATGCGTACTTGAGATACATGCATAAAGAGCATTTCCTCTAGTTTTTGGGACATTATGATATTACCTGTATCTTGACATATAGGCATAAGGACATACTTTTCTCATGGTATCTGAAAATGAAACATTTTACATATTGTTGAAAATATTTTTGGGAAAAATCACAGTTTTCAAACTTACTCGTATTACGCATTTTCGGTAAAAGATTTGGGTTTTCACTTAGATACTTGAAAAGCATGCCTATTTTTTTGAACTGTGAACGAGCTGAGCATTTATTTCTGAGATACCTCTTTTATTACATGTACTATGTTGTTATGAACTGTTGTGGAATATTGGTATTAGACCCGACCTTTGTGTTAGCGCGTCACGACTTTCAACCTAAGGTTAGGTTTGTTACTTACAGAGTACATGGGATCAGTTGTACTCATACTACACTTCTGCACCTTGTGTGCAGATGTTCGTTGTTGATGTTGCTGTGTTTAATGGGAGATGGATTGAAGATGTACCTGCGTCCCGGTTGTAGCCGCCTCTTGTTCGTGGTAGCCTTAGATCCATAAAACTCTGTTTATGTACTTTTTAAACATACTATGTACTTTTCAGCTTTGTCAATTCAATTCTTAGAAGTTCATGATTTGTACTATCAGTTCTTGGGAAATGTATAAGATCCACATAATTTCTTTACTTTATTATCTTGTTAATATTAATTGAATTGGATAGTTATTAGTTGGCTTACCTAGCGGGTTGGGTTAGGTGCCATCACGACTAGAATATTTGGAGTCGTTTACAAGTTGGTATTAGAGCTCTAGGTTCATAGGTTCTACAAGTCATGGGCAAGTGTCTAGTAGAGTCTTGCGGATCGGTTTGATGACGTCCATACCTATCTTCGAGAGGCTACAGTACATTTAGGATATACTTCCTATCTTTCTTTCCTTATCGTGCGGCATTGATTCATATTGAAGCGTAACTCTTTGAATTCCTTCCATACATTCTTATGCGCATGTGAGTGCTCGGTATCAGTTGTGTGCCGACGGCTTATGATTCCATGGATGGAGTGCAAGATGTGATTTCAGTGTGCTGATGATTGGCCAGTCTGGAGGACTTGAGGTCGGGTGGTGACTATAGCTTGAGCGCAGAGTTTTAGATTGTGTGAGCACGTCTTTTTGGAATTATACGTCCGGTAATGTCCCTATGAATGGACTTTGTGGCTCGATGAGTGGCTGGATGGCTACGTGGTGAGTATGATCTAACTGCTAGATACGTTCAGATTGTGCGAATGTGTCGAGAAGAGTTTACTTGGGATGTAGCAAGGACTATAAGGTGTTCGGTTTCTGCCATGTTTTGGCGTATGGCCTCGAGTGATTGGTGTGTTGAAGGACCTCTCATGATGTTTAGTTGTGGAGTAAAGTAGATTTTCATGTTGTGTTATGAGTTCAGACTCAGGGAGATTAAGTGTTTACTTAGTAGTTTTGGTTGTGAAAGGGTATAAGAGATGCCAGTTGAGGCTAAGCATGTGGGTTATCTCCTGCGAAGTGTCCTAAGGTAATGTGATCCCTATGATGTTTTGTAGAAATTTCTCTTTTACCAGTGAATGATATATGTTGCAATTTGAGTTTGGATCGTTTGTGGAAGTTGGCATGACTATTACAAGGGTGAATACAAGATTTATAGATAATTTGAAGTATTAGATGGTTTGCGTTACAGGACTCGGGAAGGATTTAGTTGAATTTCACTGCGGTATTATGGCAGTGATAGAGTATGGGCATTGTGAGTTATTGTGTGTTTTGATTTTGATCTTTGGCTTTGAGCCAAGTGGGGGAGTTTGCTATCGACAAGTTGAATGCACGGTTATGTGTTGTATTGGTTTCGGTTTGAGGTGTGCTGATGAACCGGTTAGGACTGCAGGGGTTGAGATTGAGGATGACTTGAGTAAGGGAATTTCTGGATACAGGTTGTATTACACTCTATGGGTATTTGGGAATCATAAAATAATTGAGCGGTTACTCTTGAAGGATGTAGTATGCATGGAGTAGGAATTGCTCGGTTGCTTAGGAGTGTGGGTTACTCCCTTGGGTGTTGGTGTGCTAATGGGGCATAGGTCATTCGGTCCATTTGGTCAGTTTAATTGATATTTGAGTATAGTGGATGACTCTTGAGAATGGTTCTAATGAATTAATTATTTATATGTAGCGATTTGGAATTTTCAATAATTGTATATTGCTAGAAACTGAGAGGTACATTGGATGGTGTCGAGACTTGTGGCATATTTTTATACCATCGTGGATTATGCATTTCAGCATCAAGAAGGTGAAGGAAACAGTTTTAGGTTCACATAAGGTCTCTTTAGAGTGGGTGTCTCGGTTGTGGTGCTTAAGAGGGAAGTCAATGACTTATAGGCCTTAGGGTGTTGTGGTTTTATACTAGGGTCTCTGGTGTGGTGAATTTTTTTTAAGGGTTGTGGTGTTCTAGCAGGGAGAAGTATCAATTTTAAGGCAATTAGAAGGGACTTGGAGAACTAGGACAACTTGGTAGTAGGTTGGATCAACACAATAATGGATATAATCGGTTCTTTGGGTACTTATGACGTGCCTAGTCCCTACTGGTGTTTCGTGGAAATGCTCTTGGGTTATGGCGGCCCGCGTGGCTGCGTTGCGTTAGAGATATTCGGTTCTTATAACTTGGTTATGTGCGAATGAGCTTCGAAGAGTTTTCAATGATTTCTACCACGGTTCGAGGAGTATATTTCCTGTCGGCGTGAGGAATATGTTACGTATTGGGATTCTATCAGGGATGGGATCAAATGGACGGTTCCGACTGATCGGGTATGTATTTTTCTTGTGACTCAGAGTTGATTATGAGATTCTTGTACTCTTCAAAGGATGGCATGGTAGATACGGTGTGTTGTGCGAGATTGAGGTTTTCAAGTGCAAGGTCATAGGTCAGTTTGGAAGGGAAGGACATAAATTCGTAAGCAGCATGGACGGTTTCAAGTGACTAGGTAAATGATCTTACCATTTGGTATGGCTTGATAAGAGTATACATTTCAGAACGGGCAATGCGTTTTGATCTATGGATACTTCATTGGTACTACGACACTCTCCTGGTTGATCGACTACTGATATTCAAATTTTGCTATGTGGCATAGAAGAATTTTAGAAGTATTCCTCATGGTATGGCCGCGAGAGATGTGTTAGACATTATGGCGGTGGAGTTGGGATAAGATGTTGTGATTCGTGTGTTTTATAGATTTGGAGACTGGGAGTTCTCAGGAGCAGATTGTTTCATGGTTGTGGACTGTGAAGTCATGGCCGAAGCTAGCCAGATGATTGTATGTGTTATAATTCAGTCATTGTGGGTTTTCGGAGGGTTATATACCTATTTATGGGCGGCCGGAGTTAATCTGGGGGCCCATTTGTATGCCCAATTAGGATGTGTATTCTACATCGGGACGGATTGGTTGGCTCCGTACTGCTATTGTTGAGGGATGTACCATTCAGTTGGTGTTGAGCTTATTTGTGTTATGATAGGTTCTGTGAGTTACTCTGCTATGCTATGCGGGGTTTTGATTCGTTGGTTGTATGCACACATGGTGCGGTTCTGTTGTGTTCTTATAGCAGAATTTTAGCGAGATGAATAATTGGGTATGCATGATTGAGGGCGTATTGGTTATGTTCTTTCGGGTTTTGTTAGAAGGATGTCTACCAAAGTAAAAAGTAGGTTATACAAATTAAATATACGGCACAATGCAAGAAAATCGATCCATATAGGTGAAACTTATCTTCTTCTTGTTGTTGTTGTTGTTGTTGTTGTTGTTGTTGTTGTTGTTGTTGTTGTTGTTATTGTAATTATTATTATTATTATTATTATTATTATTATTATTATTATTATTATTATTATTATTAT